>BJCM01153738.1:0-23887 GCA_018326385.1 Flaveria bidentis | reverse complement strand
CCCCGATCTTAGCCCTCGGGTTTCCAAATTTGTTTCGGTTGAAAACGATATTAATTAGACTCGTTATATTGATGACAAAGATGTAATTAATGGTTTTTGAAACTTAAAAATGGTTTTATTTACAATAATAATATAGATATAATGGTGTATTTTATGGTGATGATAGTAATATGGACAAAGGTTTTAAATAACAGTTATGTAATGACAAAGGCAAAAGCGAAATCACACAGGTAGTTCATAAAGGTGAGGATGACAGATTAACGAAAAGATGACGGAAATACGTCAATAGACGGACCTTTGGTGACGGATGTCACAATTTGCTTAAAAGATTATTTGGATGTCGCAGAAAGAGTACAAGACAAACGCTCACTTGAAAGAGAACTGGAATACGAAGCAGAATTATACGAGGACGATGTATAGAGCGGATTGACACCAGGAATGACCGATGATGAAACGGCATGTGATGACTACTTTCGTAACAGTTCCGGTTCTGGTGGCGAAGAATATATGTACAAGTATAATACGGACGAACAAAGAAACGACTATGCTAAATGTTTAGTTTTAAAAATTATTATTTACCCTTGTATGTTGTTTAAATTTTATAAATATTTTATATACTTTACTTGTATTTAAAATTTTATATATATGTTTATAAATGTTTTAAATTGTATAATTGTTTTACTTGTATAAATGTTTTAAATTGTTTAAATGTTTTAAATTGTATAATTGTTTTACTTGTATAAATATTTTAAACTGTTTAAATGTTTTAAATTGTGTAATTGTTTTACTTGTTTTAAATTGTATAAATTGTTTTATGTTTTAATAAAAAGTTCACAATTTTCTTTGAATATAAAAAAAACTGGTTTGGCCCGAACCGGTTTCCAAACCGACCCAAACCGGTTTGATAGGGTTGGGAATTTTGGGTTTGTAACCGTTTACAATCCGAACGGTTTGGGGCCAAACCGGTTTTGACCAACTTTGACCAAACCGGTTTTGGTTTAGACCCTGAACCTGGTTTGTACACCTCTACTTACCACCAGAGTCGGTAACATGTGGAATTATTTTATAAAGACTGCTTTTAGGCAAGTACTTTCCAAAAAGTTAAAGCCTCTATTTTACCTAAAGAGATCATTAGGATCAAGAAAGCAAATAAAAAAGCTTTGAACACTTACTTGGACAGGTTCAAGAAGTTATGTGCTCGATGCCTGCAATATGGCATTTCTGAGCATCAACTCCTTTAGTATTTTTGTAAGTGGTTAGAACCATTAGAGAAATGTTCGATAAATGCCTCTAGTGGAGGAGCTCTACTTGACAAAACACCTACTCTGATCATAACTTTGATGGTATCTTATTAGACTAGGTAATTATTAGTAAATAGTTTAGGGTTAATTATGTAATATTATCCTCTATATAAAGGACCCCCTATTGTAACACTAAACACACAATTATTTAATACAATTACAATTACAAGGTTTAATTTGGTATCAGAGCCAGGAAGGCTCGATTCTCGCCGGAACCCTAATCAAGGCGGCCGGCCGCCGCCGCTCTGTCCAACCATCCATTACCGATGCTTCCGTTACAATAATCAACACTACCATCTTCACCTTTAACAGGCGAATACAAACTGCCACCGTCTTTTTCCTTTCACACAACAGCAACCGTCGCTGCCAAACCCTAACCCTAGTTGCCGCCAAACCTTACTGGCCGTCACTTAATCCGAACCCTAACCCTAGCCGTCACTAAACCCTTAACCCTAGCCGTCACTAAATCTAACCCTAGTCGTCGCTAAACCCTAATCTTAGCCACCGCACACAACATACAATCTCCGCTGCTCCTTTTCAATCTTAACACATCATCGCATACAACGTGATGCTTCATCTCATTGTTGCTCCTATACAATAGTGGTTTCGCTATACAACGGTGGCACACCTTTATGCAAAAGTTTTAGGTGTGGAGATACACGAGAAGATTCACTGGATAAAGACAATAATAGTTTCAAACTCACATCCCATACAACGTGATAACTGCAGAAGAACAACCGGTGCTTTACACATTTGGCGATTGCAATGACAAACAAGACCAATAATTTACTTTACTTATTTTTTTATGCTTTTTTAGATTTCAAGCTGAATCTCTCCCGAGCTTAGCTTGCGGGGGAATATTAGACTAGATTACTATTAGTGAATAGTTTAGGGTTAATTATGTAATATTGTCCTCTATATAAAAGACCCTCTATTGTAACCCTAAACATACAATTACTCAATACAAATACAATTATAAGGTTTAATTTATCTATAGCAGAATATATCAAGCATTTGTCACAAGATAAGGGATGGTATACTAACGAACCATGAGCCGTTAAAGAAGTGAGCACCCCTCATATTGATAATCAACTTGTTGAGCTGACCAAAGCTGTAATGCAACTTACAAAAGGCAAGGATGTTAAGATAAAACGTTAAGATTGTAAAATATGCCTACAATCTGGACATCCTATATATATCCCACACTTCAAGAAGATATGAAAGAGGTGCAAGCAGTAGGAGGTTATGCGAAGCAAAATTCAAGAAAAACGCCTGGGCGCACTTCTGAGTTTCGAGTACTCCTTTTTCCATTTGTTTAGACTTTTAAGTTGACTCTAAGACATCTACGATTAGCATCCTATGTCGATGCAGTTGTTTCTCACACTTTCGCTTAGTCAGTCCAAAGGGTGGGTGTAGCTTGCTTAGTCTAATCCACACTAGACATGTAGATGGTGAAAATACAAATAACTTCTAAAACATAAGAATGAATGACTTATTGAAAACCATTTTACTTAGGAGTTCAATGCAGAAAATAATTGTTTCTACAAGAATATCAGCAGATCAAGATTATGGTCAAAAAGATCATCCACTCATAAGTTACATTTACCTAATAGTTACAATTGAACAAAGGAGATCATAAAAGGAATAATACTAATATAAGCTCTACATTCAATTGTTGCATGATATAGTTTACCTCATTCGTTTTTTATTAGATCACTCACAATGAAGTCTTTAAAAGTATGTGAGTGTGTTTGATATATTATATGTAATGGTTTTAAATGGTTATAAGTGAAAAAGAGAGAAAACGTTATTATGAATTGGTATATTTGAAGAATCATTGTTCAATCCTTATAAATTTTTTAATATTTTTTAAAGTGGTTGTGAGCGGAGGAGAAAAAAGTAATAATAATGGTATAAAAAGTATTATTTAATTGAAAAAAAGAGAGAAAATATAGTGATTTTTATTGTAATTATATAGATAAAAATAAAGATAAAGAAGCTACTGTGAATACTCTTAGTTCTACTCTTCACAACAACCAATTGTATGTTTTGTTGATCGTATGTTTATCGATGCATCAACAATGATGTGCTTATGCGAACATATAACAATTAGTATCTAACTGACAATACATGAGTGATCATTTCTTTGTTTAGATGGTGCAGGCCATAGCCATGGTTTTTTCTGTCATTACTCATTGGGTTGTTTTGGCTTCCTTAAAATACTCCCAAAAACGTGGCGACTGCAAACAGTAGAAACAGTACTCCGCCCAGATACCCAACCTGGCAGATTTCAGATAAAATCCAAATTTTTAACCAGTTGAGATAATCAAAAGAAACGGATATGAGATAACTGAATCAACGTAAAGAAGTACCAGTTTTTCAGATATGTAATTTGCAAGAAATGATCCACCGACTGCTGCTATAGTAGTTGCTAGCAGGTGACCTGCTATGGCTCCGCTTGCCACACCCCATGGAGACTGTCATAAGTATCAAAACAGAGGCGGCTCATCTCTTACGTGTTGGGTAAAGGTTTAAAATGGGCGGGTTGGTTAACAAGTGAAAAAGAGTTGGAGTTGAAAGAGTCGTTTTTAGTACAGTCAAATGGGTCGGTTTGGGTTCACCAAAGATAACTAACGGGTTTTATTATGACTATAAAATAATATTTACAGTACCAATCTAAATCATGGAACAAAGCTATTTAGGAGGTTGTAAACATTAAAACAGACTTTATTCGACCAATTAAACCCGTTTAAGATAAAGCACAACCAAAACCAACCCATTTATAATTAAATGGATCAAAATTCCAACTCATGAAAAAAAGACCAATTATCTAGAATTTTGATGCAGTGATATACCTGAGCAGCCCCAAGAGCTATGGTTGCAAGCATTGAACGATCACCCCATTCCTGCAAATCACATGATAATCGTGTTTCATGACAAATAATCAGCTTCACACCCACAAAAGGAATGAAAAGAGTGTTACCGCAAAAAATACAAGACTAAACGACTTCCATAATATTTCAAACGGATTCTTCAGCTGTTTAGATGCCTGAATTTATGCCAAATATTTAAAATAAACTCAAATTAGTAACCAAACTCAAAAGAAAGAAGCAAAGATGAAGGGTGATGATCACCTTTTCTTTCACCAGTTCCTCAGCTTCTGCAAATTCATCAAGTTCAGTGCTGTTTTTCTCGCCATTCTTAGCATTGCTTGATGGTAGATCCCATGCATCCTTAATAGCTTTGAGGCCAAAGAACATCAAAAGAGTTACTGCTGCATATTCTCCAATTGGCAATGCTGTTTGAATGAACCATGAAAAAAGATTAGAAATATTTAAAAAAAAGGGTAAATGCAGATGGAAGAAGACTGATGACTTGCTTGTTTGAAATTGTGCTGGTACTGAATTAAATATCCGTCCAATTATAACCGATAAAACAGTCATAAGTGATAAAGCACCCATGGATCCCAAGATAACCTGATCATCAATTGTGAATCACTAAAACATAACTGATAATTATAGTTATATGCGGTATTTTGCCCCATTTGATTATGAATGGGTCTATTCAGGATATGTTGTTTTCTTTAACGGGCCAATCAGTTAAAATAAAAAGAAAAACTAGTTGAAAAGTTAACTGTCAAAAGTAGTCCAAACTGTAATTATACACAATCTAAATGTTTAAAAAAATTGTAGAATATTATTGAAAAAAGACGATTTTTGTAATCATATTTGACACAGCATGACATCAAATTTATAAAGATATAAAATGATTGGAAAGAATCCATACAAAGATTACCCAATTGACCCGCTACCAACCAGCCCAGTCCATCCATTTTCCCAACTCTATTCTTAGTAATTTTGTAGAGATATGTGGATATCATACCAATCCTTTCTCATATTGCATGGCCAATAAAGCTGCAATGAAAAATGTCTGATCAAGTAAAGGAAAGGGGATATTAGTTGCTAGATAAGGAAAACTTTAACTTCATATAAAAATTTCAATGGATGTGGTTAATATTTAGTTAGTCACCTTATCTCCAATTTCTGAAACAAAAATCAACATAAAAGAAGCAGTGAAGCCTGATTTGGCTATTGCTGCTAAAAGAGTTGAAGGTGCACCCTTCCCAAATGCAATTATTGAAAATACTAAAGCACATGCAGATAGAACAAGGGCTATTGAGACCGGATAGGGTACTTGATCAGGAAGCTTATTACTGCACAACACAAAAGCAAGTTAAAGAGATTTACGGTTATCTCAACAAATAACAATAATAAACTCAAAATAAAAAGACAGACAAAAAGATAAAATCTTTACAAGAAAAGATTTAACCATCAAAGCCCAAAGGAATTCACTTTCCTTTAAAGTTGGACCATGATTAAAATGGATACTAGATCACCATGTCATGTTTTAATTCTACAAAACCACATTTTTTTTGTCTAAGAAAGATGATCAAACTCACATATTTGAAGAACTATCACTTTTTGGACCATTAGAAGATAAATTTTGGTTGTCATTTTCATCTCTCTCTGCATAGCCCCCGGATCCAACTCCGACATTAGACGCATTAACTCTAACACCAATCCCTGCTGGATGTGATTTCAATATGTCTCTGCATTGAACTATATATTCGAGAAAATGTCACAATCTTTGGCAATATAATAACATATATATACCTAAAAGTTATCAGCACACAAAAAAGAGAAAGTGAATTAATCTTTCACTAATTTATATCACTAATTTAATTTTTTAAATATTATAACTATACCAAATGATGGTTGTAATATTTGCACCGATGCAAACGCTGTATAGATAAACTTCACAACACATGTCATATTTGCACCAATAAATTTTGGATTAGAAAAGCCAACCTTAACATGAACTCTAAGATTTATGATGGTTATCGAAACTTCTCAAAAACCTCTACTTTTTAAGTAAATTTAACCCTAACTGCAAGAATTTTTTTGTAACTTGATTTCGATTGTCTACTGTTCTGATCATCACCTTCTCTATTGAATTATTTAAGTGAAGTTAAACAAGCACCCTTAACTGCTGTAAAATGTACACAACTGAAAATCTAACAGTCTGCAAGCATGCCTTATAGTGACTGTACTGAAATATTTTGCTTCGGTGTTAAAGTCAAGATCTTTAGAGCATTCCTTTCAAATCAATAAACAAATCCTTTTACTTATACAGCATACCTCTTCGTTATGCTTAACAATTAAATCATTTCCTATCATCAACAAGTCACAAGCTTCAATATTAAATTCAATCTCCAGTTTGCAGGGTAATCTAAGATTGTCACCATACGTCTTCTTTGTTTTCTTTTGTAACTTTGGGCTCACTTTGAAACCCAACAAAATACGTGTTATATTCAGCAATATTGAGTGAAATTATGCATTCTAAAGAAGAAATCATGAAGCATAGGAATGAACATGCCCAAAAAGAACTTACAAGAAGATGATGAAGAAGTGGTTCTTGTGGGTAAATCAGCAAAGCAAGAAGAACAATCTGCAGATGTAAGCCTTCTTCTCGTATTTGATGAAACCGATACTGGCAATTGGTGAAGAATTAAGCATGTCATCTCTGCGTGAAAGTGGGTTTTCACTTATAACTTCAGATCCATTTCTTTCAGTGTATGCAGCTGATTCAATAGAGCTGAATGATACAGAAATCTTGATGTTAAATGGGATGAAAAACAAATTGGGTATGTGATTGTTGTTGTTGATGATGAAGATGATGATGAAGATGATGATGAATTGATGAGTAAAAATGCTATCTTTTGGGAGGAGACAAGTGTGCTTCGTTGTTCAGAGTTGGGAGATGTTGGCCTGCGGGTGGATGGATAGAGAAAGATGGGATAAAATGATGCTAGGCATCCAAACGACGTCGTTATATACAATCAACCAACCAACCCAATTAAACAACCGTACGGGCACCTCACCACACGCCAACAAGGCTTTAACCATCATCAACTTTAGGGAAGTAAACAAAGGTTAAAAAACCAAGCACCCCAACCAAATTAAACCTTTGTATACTTTTGAATATGGCTATTTAACACCCATAATTGTCAATCAATATACAAGCCTTTTAACATTAAGTTAGTTCTTATACGGTTTAAAACTTGATTCCTTTATCATTGACACACTCGAGCCAGCCTCCCAACTCCTTGACATAACTCTCTGAAACCCAGAACCTTGACTACACCTAATGGTATCGCCATGAGCCCAAGATCAAATCATAATCGTTGTTATCTTTGGCGGTTGTTCTAATCTCATTTAACATATTGTCCTTCTGCTCGAACAACCCGGGAGGCATGGGAATGACTCACCTCTAATTATGTTAGTGTGTTGTGTGTTGCAATCTAGAGTTATCTCCCTCAAACCAAACTCGCTCCACTCGATTGAATCTATTATGTAAAGTTTGCAAATTTGTTGGGTGTTATAAACTAAACTGTCGTCTTAAAGAAAAGAACATCCACCTTCATACAGCTTTAAACTCCTCTCTTGTTGATCATGCCATCAATGATAAACCTAACCCAACCATCCCCGTATTGGATGGTGTATAACACAACAAACTTGTGTCACAAAATTGCACAAGGCTAATGGTGTTTTGGTTGATTTTTTTCTTTTTTGTCATTTTTTGTAAAGGATCTTCGCATTGGAGCGCTTCTTATGTGGGAGGAGAACATTGACAAAGTTACTACCTTCAATAGCATCTCAATCACAAGTTAACTCCACCAACAAATGCTCCTTTCTCAGTTGGCATCATAAACTTAGTTATATGTTGCTTCGAATACTCAAAACCATTAGTATTAATTGAGTTTCTTAAAGTTAAATATAATTCAAGTTTTCATTATTCATCTTGTTCCATCAATAAAAATAACAAGATTCCATTTGGACAAAATACTCTTAGTGTAACTAAGCCTTTACAATTAGTTTATACGGATGTTTGGGGGAATTCAACAAACCATTGATGGGTTCACGTACTACATCATCTTTGTTGATTATTTTTCCACCCGTGAAAAGGAAGTTGGGTGTTTTTGTATCATTTCCACAGTTCAAAACCTTGGTTAAAAAAATTCAATATGTCTCTTATATCTAGTTTCTCCGATTATGGTGGTAGATTTTAACACCTAATCCTAATTTTTAAACACTTAGGATAATCAACTATATCCTTCCCACTCCCTTGCTTACACTGTAAAAAAATGCACTATGAAACAACGCCATAGCCACATAGTTAAAACTAGATTGGTATTCTTCACTACGTCGGTCTTCCTTCTCAACTTTGGAGACACACCTTCCAAATCGTGACTTTCTAATAAATCATTTTCCTATTCTTATCCTTGATTCCTAAAGTTTGTTCACAAAAATCCATGGTAAACCATCAAACTTCACTAAAGTTCAACCTTTTGTTTGTATATGCTACCCATGGCTACGACCCTACTCGACCTCTAAACTTCAACCATGCTTGTCATCTTGTGTATTCCTTTGTCACTCCACCTCAAAACCCGATTACAAGTGCCTAGTCTTAACAACACTAAAGGACCGGTAAGGGTTATGCAACCGTTTCATAAGGTGTAGAGCATAACACTTAACAGATCAAATAGGAAACCAAACAAATGAAATAAAGAACAAAAGTAAGAACACAAGAACAATAAGATTAGTTTTCAAGAGTGATGTATATTAATCTCAAGTATTTTACAATTGTTACAAGGCTTAGTCCTAAGAAGTGGTTACATGAGACACTTTATACTACATCCTATAGCCGGCCATACTTTGAATGCCAACTGGAACACTAATCTTGACAACAAGATCAATGTAAAATAAAAAAGCAGATTGTCTTTTAACAAGTGATTATGAGATGACATTACTCATATCCTAATCTATTTCAAAAGGATAAAAGTATAAGAGTGGAAAGTTACAGACTCAAAAACCATAATGTACAGTTGAAAGAAGTATGCAGATAATTACCAACTTGTATAAGTTGGTGAGTCTTCAGTGATGATAGCGAAAAGTGGTCTAGCCTTTATCAAAAGTAAGTTAGAGAAAGCAGGTATTCTTTGTCTTTGGAAGAAATAAACTTTCAAGCTTCGAAGACTTTGTATTGAAGCTTTGAAAGACTTCACTTTTGGTTTTGGAAGAATTTGGTCTTTGGCTTCGGAAGATTTAACACTTAGTGAATTTCTTTGTGCATTGTCAAATCTTCCGAAGTAACCTCCTTGTACTTCAGAACACATGCTGAGAGATCTTTAGTTAGCATAAGCCTTTAAGATAACTCTTACAAACTCCCCTTAGGCTGATCCTATCAAATCTTGAGGATAACTATTAGTCTTGATCAGATCTTCACTTGTTTACAGCCATCATATATTAGAACTAGAGTCATTCCTATCTTCATTGGTTAGTTTGGATTTTTTAGGCTCTTATAGTAACACCTCATGTGTAAGAGATCTAACTAAGAAGGTCAAGCATATTCTGCCAAAACTCCAAAAGTTTTGGAGATTGAAAGCTTCAGAAGCTTTTGTATCCACTTCAGTAGATATTAATGCTTCGGAAGCATTCCTTTCTTTCGACACCAAACTTGCTTCCGAATATAGTTTTCCATCTATCTTCTTCTTGTTCAACTTGGAGCTTCTGTAAGAAAGTGATTTTCCTTTTGAAACTATTTATTCTTCCTCTTAGAAGTCTTCTTCTTGTTCATGTGGATGGTACTCTTAGATTTGTAGATGCAATTAGTTGTACCACCACACATGTTGCATTCCACATGCATACTTCTTAGGGTGTTCTTATGAGGAGAAGGTTGATCATGATCTCTTCCCAGCTCCTTCTTCACCTTCTTAGATGATGCAGTAGGCTTTCAAGGGTGAAGCTTGCTTTTAGAGTTGGATGGTTTAAGATGTGCAGTAGTGGTGCAGACTTGTTCAACCTTCTTCTATATCAGCCTTAGTGAGAGCTGTCATTTGAGCAGGTATATGTTTTGTGAAACTTAAGAGATTTAAGATTGTGAGATCTTACAATCAAGAGCCTAAAAAGCTCTGATACCAATTGCAGGACTGGTAAGATTTTGTAACAGTTTCACAAGGTAAAGAGTATAAGAGTTAACATATCAAATAGGGAACCAGACAAATAAAATAAAGAACAAAAGTAAGAACACAAGAAAAAAGAGATTGTTTTTCAAGGATAATATATATTACTCTTAAGTGTTTTACAATAGTTACAAGGCTTAGTCCTAAGGACTGGTTGCATGAGACACTTTATACTAAATCCTACAGCCAACCATATTTTGACATGCCATAACTCACATCTTAATCTATTACAAAAAGGATAAAAGTATAAAAGTGAAAAGTTACAGACTCAAAAACCATAATGTACAATTGACAAAAGTATGGAGATAATCACCAAGTTGTATAAGTTGGTGAGTATTCAGAGATGACAATAAAAAGTGGTTAAGGATTTGTCAAAAGTAACTCAAAGAAAGCATGTCTTCTCTATCTTCAAAAGAAATCAGTCTTCAAGATTTGGAAGACTTTGTCTTGAAGCTTCGAAAGACTTCACTTTTGGCTTCGAAAGAATTTGGTCATTGGCTTCGGAAGATTTGACACTTAGTGAATTTCTTTGTGAAGTAACCTCCTTGTACTTCAAAACGCATGATGGTAGATCTTTTGTTAGCATCAACCTCTAAGATAACTATTACAAACACTTCACCTTTATTTATCACATTTAATTTTTTATTCATCGTTTGTTGTACCATACCACTTTCACACCATCGTCCTTTCTTGATGAATTCCCGTGCGCAACACTACTCAACTATAAAAAAAGAAGAAAGAAAGAAAAAAAGAAATATAAACTATGTTAAACTTCTCCTTACCATTTGATTCCATCTTAATTTACCCATCTATTCCAAACAACCCTTAAAACCAACACCCTACTTTCAAACTCACTTGTCCTACAATAGTCCCTTATGCCTATCCCTAATACCTCCAAACTTACACCCTTTTAATCCTTTCATTATTCTACCCAACCACTACCACCTCACTATAAAACACAACCCACTTTGACTAACAAGCAAGTTAATACTCCTACTAACCTACACTCATCTAGCCCACCATCACCTTTGTGAAGCCTCATCCCCTTGCCATCCATCCTCTCATATCAACTTCTTCCTTTGCTTGATCTGACTCTTCAACCCGATGCCAAACCCTTCACATCATACTCGCAAAGTCAACCTTAAATACGTTAATATGTGTAAATCACACTTTGATCCATTCAGTTCCATCCACCTTAGAACCTATCACCTTGAGTCAGACTCTCAAAGATCCTAAGTGGTAGAGTGTCATGGATGATAAGTTTAACACTCTTCTCCACAATGGCAATTGGGAGATTCCAAAATCTAATTATGCTTTATTTATGTAAGTCCCCGTTCCCGGGACGCTCACAGCTGGTCGATCATTGCACATAAAACATGTGAATTACATTTATCATCACTAAAACGTTGTAGCGGAAATACATTTAAAACCATTTCATATCGTTATTATTGCTTTTGCAAAATAATACATTGTTAACAGGTTACAAAATATCTCATTGCATTAGATCACAAAACACATTATCGTTATACAAAATGGATGCCATCCAAAAATAAGCCATGTAGCCGCTCATGCCATCCTCAGCAATCAATTACCTACCAACTGGAAACACATAAAAGTCAACGTTATTGAGTGAGTTCTAGTTTTAAAATAAAATATACTTTACGTTCATTTAAAACCTTTCTTTACTTTCATACGTGATCAAGCATCATACGTACACATAGATAATATCATTATTATCTTCTTTACCGTTCATTAACTTTTATTCAATGTACGTTATAATTTTTTCGTTAACTTTCATACCGTACATTGCAATATTTAACCATCTTTCATTCATTCATACTTTCATTCTTTCCAAATCAGTGTCATCGGCTATACCCCATACGTATGCACGAAGCGGGTACTGGGCCGAAGATCATAAATGACTTCCATAACACACGTAGCCTGGCTCCAGCATTAGGGCAAGCGACAAATATCTCACCTGTATGCTACACCCCAAACATAGGCACGAAGCAGGTACTGGGCCAAAGATCATAAATGACTTCCATAACGCATGTAGCCTGGCACCAGCACCGGGGTAAGCATCCAATATCATCCCTGTAAACTTTACATTTGGTCAAGCACAAAGACTAGACCCTTATGTATATCCTTATGGGTTAGCTAAACCACACACAGTTGAGCTAACGACATTTTAGAGTCATGAACCTCTTTACATTTGCTTGCAAGACTTTCCATTTCATCATTTATTAATGCATGCATTCATTAATTACGTTCCTCTTTTCTTTATCTTCCACTTTACGTTACATAATACTTTTCATTTCTTCATAAACATATCATGTAAAGTCATGGAAAATAAACAAACATAATAAGGAACATAAACATAAACATAGCCATAAATAAGCATAAGATCATCATACACATCATACATCACCCATCACATGTGACCTCATAAAGTCAACTTACTTTACCCCTGGGAACATCCTAGTCAAAGCCTGCACATTAAATTTATCCACAAAATTTCTGAAAATATTCTAAGTTTTAGGTGCATGACCTTTCAAGCGCATGGGGAACACTTAAGCGAATGGAAAACTTTCAGGCGCATGGAAACTATTTGGGCGCATGGCCCAACACTTAATCATTCTGGGCAAATTCTAGGCACATGGGCACTATGCAGGCGCATGAGTGTCTCGACGCATGGGCTTTCTGGGCGTTTGGAACACTTAGCCAAATTTACCTTTTTCCAGGCGCATGGCCACTATTTGGGTGCATGGGAATTTGGGCGCATGGGACACTTAGGTAGTTTTGACCGTTAGGTGCATGAGCCTATTTCAGGCACATGGCCAGCCAACTCATACTATCAATCATCATAATCAGTTCCAAATCACCAATCTAACATGTTCTAAGCTTAGTTCTAACATTCTAAGCAACATAACATGAACATAACCCAATCATATCAACATAAATCACCCAAATCATAACCCACCCGCATACACGCATACACATACATAAGAGTGTAAAACCTATTTAAATAAAAACATACTTACACGCATTTTCAGCCCCAAAATCAGTTATAACATATAAAAAGGGGGTTCTAGAAATCACATTTGACAACCTTCGATTATGACTTCTTCAAACTCGTTTGCAAATGAGTTAAACACCTAGAAACCCACCAAAAACACACAATCAAACACACATAAACAAATAATTGAGGCATAGGCCGGTCAAGAACATCTTTGTAAGGATTATATGTAAGGATGATGCAACCTAAACACCCAAAGTCTCTCCTGCATGCACGCATAAGTGTACTTAAGTGGAATGCTTCGGAAGTTTCATACTCTGCCTTAGAAAATATTCTAAGTTTGAAATCTTCCAAAGCCAAGACCAATATCTTTTGAAGCCAAAGATGAAGTCTTCCGAAGCTTCAAAAACAAAGTCTTTCGAAGCCAACACTTGAAGACAGATTTCTTCCGAATACTTTTGAACACATGCTTTATCTGATGTACCTTTTACATAAAGCTGGACCCTTTTCTGCTGCAACTCTGTAAAGTCACCAACTTACATAATTTGGTGAAAAGGTCCATGATTTTGGTAACTGTATATTGAGGTCTTGAGTCTGTGCTTTCTACTTTATGTACTTTTATCCTTTTGTAATATATTAGGATGTGAGCTATGGCATGTCATAGTCACTAGTCAAAAGGCAAATCTACCTTTTGACTCTACATTTGATTTTGTAGTTGTCTAGTCAATTGTATCCAACTGGCTTTCAAAGTATGGCCGGTGGTAGGATGTAGTATATGTATCTCAAGTACTTGTATCTTTTAGTAGTGCTAAGTAACATTTGTAATAGAACTTAAGAAACAATATACAACATTCTTGAAAACCAATTACTTGTGTTGTTTTGCCATCTTGTTCTGTCTTATATTTACTTGTGTTCTTAGAATCTGTTACTAAACACTAACCAGTTCCCTATTTGATCTGTTAGGTGTTCTAAGCAACTCTCCTCATTGTGTTGTTGTGTTTTAAGTGCATACCCTTCACTGGTCCTGTAATCTTAAAAACACGAAATCTTTCCTTTAATCTGGTCTTCTTCTTGTTCTTCTTTAAATATCCGAGAGCTTCTATGCTTTCTCTCTCTAGAAATCTGAAAGAAAAGGTGATGTGCAAGAAGTGGGCGGCCATGCCCACTTTTACACCAACTTTTGAAACTTTGTCCTTTTTTAACACTTTTAATCCCTTTACTTGGGTTAAATTGTGTTTCTTTCTTTTCTGCATTTTTATTCTTTCTTTCTCATCTTCAAAAATATTCAGGTGTTACAAGTCCACCCCCTTATATAGGTTTCGTCCCTGAAACCTGTTATTCCTCAAACAAATGTGAGTGATGCTGCCTCATCTCTTCTTCAGTCTCCCATATAGACTCAGATCCATTCCTGTGCTTCCACTGTACACGCACAAGGGGAACTACTTTATTCCTTAACCTCTTCTCCTTACGATCAATGATCGCCACTAATTGCTCCACATAATTGAGTCGTTCATCAACTTTGATATCTTCCAGTGGTACAACCATATCCTCGTTAGCTAAACACTTTCTCAGATGAGATACATGGAATGTTGGGTGAATTCCACTTAACTCATTCGGTAACTCCAATCTATAGTCCACCTCTATTACTCGAGCAATGATTCGGAAAGTTCCTATGTACCTTGGGATCAACTTTCCTCGCTTCCTGAACTAAATGATACCTTTCCAATGTGAGACTTCAACATAACCTTATCACCCACCTGGAACTCAATCGATCTATGTCGTTTATTGGCATACGACTTTTGCCTATCCTTGGCCACCTTCATGAAGGCTTTGATCATTTCAAGCTTCTCAGTCGTAGCCTCAATCACCTCAATACTTCTCATCTCCTTTTGACCAATATCACCCTAACAAACGGGTGTTCTATATCTCCAACCGTATAGCATCTCATAAGGAGGCATACCAGTGCTGGCATGATAACTATTATTGTATGAGAAGTCAGCTAACGGTAAGTGGTCATCCCAACTTCCTCCAATATCAATGACACATGCCTGAAGCATATCTTCTAGTGTTTGAATCGTCCTTTCCGACTGACCATCCGTCTATGGGTGATAAGCCGTGCTAATATGTAACCTCGTTCCCATCGAATCATGGAACTTCTTCCAAAATTTAGATGTAAACCGGGTGTCACGATCAGACACAATAGACACCTACACACCATGATGAGTTACAATCTTTTTAATGAACAGATCTACCAACCTCTCAGATGAATATGTCTCACGGATCGGTAGGAAGTGAGCACTATTCGTCAAACGATCGACTATCACCCATATAGCGTCATACCCTTTCGCAGTACGCATTAGCTTCGTGATAAAATCCATGGTGATATGCTCCCACTTCCATTCCGGTATATCCAACGGTTGGATTTTCCCATACGGCTTCTGATGCTCGTCCTTCACTTGCAAACAAGTAAGGCACTTACTCACATACTCCACCACATCGCGCTTCATACACGGCCACCAGTAATCCTTCTTCATATCTAGATACATCTTTATAGCACCGAAATGAATAGAGTATCGAGTCTTGTGAGCTTCATCTATAATCTTCCCATGTAGACCCCCATAACGAGGAATCCACATCCGTCCGAATCGGTTTCTAACACCATGTGTGTTCTCACCCAACTCCGATACCATACCTCTCATTCTTTCAGGGTTAAGTTGATCTTCTTTCAATGCCTTATCTTGAAACTCCTGGACCTGCGTCATCATGTCATAGGTCATAATCAACTGATAAGCTTTCACCCGAATTGGCTCGGGTCGCTCTTTTCGACCGAGGGTATCCGCCACCACATTGGCCTTGCGCAGATGGTAATGGATCTCGCAATCATAATCCTTTATGATCTCCAACCATCTTTTTTGCCTCATGTTCAGATCTTTCTGCTCGAAGAAGTACTTCAAGCTCTTGTGGTTAGTGAAGATGGTGCATTTAGTCCCGTACAGGTAGTGACTTCAAATATTAAGTGCAATAACCACAGCTACTAACTCCAAGTCATGAGTAGGGTAGTTGACCTCATGAACTTTCAACTGTCGGTATGCCTATGTTATAACCTTTCCTTGCTGCATCAACACACATCCCAACCTCGAGTAAGAAGCATCTGAATAAACCACCAAATCTTCGCTTCCTTCGGGTAATAACAAGACAGGAGCTTGAGTCAACCACACCTTTAACTCCTCAAAAGTACTCTTTTGAGGTTGACCCCATAAAAAATTTACATCCTTGCGGGTCAAGTTAGTTAACGGAGAGGCTATCTTGGAGAAGTATTGAATGAATCTTCTATAATAGCCCGCCAAACCCAAGAAACTACGAATCTCAGATGGCGTCTTCGGAGACTTCCATTGCATCACCGCCTCCACCTTCGCCGGGTCCACCATAATCCCCCCGGGATTCATTACATGACCCAAGAACTAAACTTCGCACAACAAGAATGCACACTTGGAGAATTTAGCATACAACTTCTCTTTCCTCAACATCTCCAACACTTCCCGAATGTGACCGGCATGCTCTGCTTCGCTCTTCGAATAAATCAGGATATCATCAATAAACAAAATCACTGATTTATCCAACATCGGCCGACACACTCGATTCATCAAGTCCATTAAAGCATCTGACGCATTGGTTAAACCAAAGGACATAAAGAGGAACTTGTAGTGTCCATAATGTGTGCGAAAAGCTGTTTTAGGAATATCTTTCTCCTTCACCTTCAACTGATGGTAACCAGACGAAAGGTCTATCCTTGAGAACCAACTGGCACCTTGGAGCTGATCAAACAGATCATCAATTCTCGGAAATGGATATCGATTCATCACCGTCAGCTTATTCAACTCGCGGTAGTCTATGCACATCCTCATACTACCATCCTTCTTCTTCACGAACAAGATCGGAGCACCCCAAGGAGAGATAATCATTCTAATGAACCCCTTATCGAGCAATTCCTGCAGCTTCTCCATCAGTTCCTTCATCTCAGTCGGAGCTAACCAATATGGTGCCTTAGCAACAGGTTGGGCACCTAGTATCAAACAATCTGGAACTCGATCTCGCGGTCCGGTGGCACTCCTGGTAAGTCTTCTGGAAACACATCCGGAAAGTCACACACAATCGTTACATCGGACAGTTGGGGTGTTGGGGTATCCACATCCTTCACGCAGGCCAAGTAGGCACTACATCCATGCCGCATGCACTTTCCTGCCACCACCATCGAAATCACATTCGGAATCTTAGTCACTCGATCACCGTAAACCATCACCGAACTCCCACCAGGTGCTGTCAATCGAATCATCTTCTTGCGACACACAATGTTCGCCTCGTAGTCCGCCAACCAATCCATTCTTAGGACTACATCGAAACCGCCTAAGGTTATCATGAATGGTCTAACAGGAAACTTATGACCTTCTAGTTCTATGTCACAACCTTCTATCATCTCAAAAATCTTGGTAGACTTACCTATGACAGTTTCTACATCGAAGGGCTTATCAATACTCCTACTACTAATAGGCAACTTAGCACAGAAAGCAGCATAAATAAAACTTTTACTAGCAGCAGAATTGAATAACATAGAAGCTAGAGTTTGGTTTACTAGAAACGTACCTGACACAACATCAGGGTCCATCCTAGCCTCCTCCTACATCTTCGTGAACGCCCTAGCGCTCGCCCTCTGCCCCTTAGTCCCGGTCTTCTTCACCCCGGAACTCTTAGTCCTTGACTTCTTGCAATCCCTGCTCATGTGGCCCTCCTCGCCATAGTTATAGCCCCTCCTTACCCCACACTTCTTCGCCACATGTCCTGTCCTCCCACATCGGAAAAAAACTTTGGACCTCAATCTACATTTCCTAAAATGCTCCCTTCCACATTTAACACACCTTGTTTACCCCGCAGCGGATGTGACCACACATCGGTCATCCACCTGTGCACCTTTATTCTTTGGAGCAGCACCGTCATGTCCAAACCGCTTCCCGTTCCAATTTCGATCACCACCACCTTTCTTGTTAACCTCAGCCACCACCACAACCCGCTCATCATACAACCTTCCTGCCAGATCAACCACCGACCTAAACGTACTTGGATGGGCGACGATCAGGTGCCTGCAGATATCCGCCGATAACCCTTGAATGTATCTCTTGATTTTTCGTGATAAAGGCATCACCTGATCCAGCACTAGCCATGCCATCTCGTTGAATTTGGTGGTGTATTGCTGATGGGTCATGGTCCCCGCCTCTAGCTGCGGGAACTCCCATTCCACCTTGTCCAACTCTTGGTGAGGAAAAACTCCTCAGTTACCAGCTTTTTTAACTCCGCCCATCTCATCCTGCCAATCACCCTACTACCCTCGGCCTGGACAATATTGTCCCACCAACATAAGGCCGAATCCACGAAGGAGTGAGTGGCAAACTTCACTTTTTGATCTTCCCGACACTCACTAATGTCAAGAACAACTTCCATCTCTCTCACCCACTGGTGAGCCACAACAGTAGTGCCATTGTCATTAAAAGTCGGGGGCTTGCATCTTTGAAATGCCCTGTAGTTACAGCCTCATGCTGCCTCAGGCACAAGCTCTTCCTCCTCCTCCTCATCAGTAAAGACAACCGTCTCCATCTCTGGTTGCTCCCTTTCTCCCGAAGACAGGTTCCTCTCCTTCCTTTCACCTTCTCTCACAGCCTTTATCATTTCGGTCACTACAAACGGTAGGATCGTCTGCATGACCTGATGAACCTCCTCTACAACAACCTCCTTCACTGTGGCTCTCAAGTTAGCACTATCATCCCCAGCCTCCGGATGAGGGGTCTCGGGCTCTTCGTGAGCTACCTCTTCAGCTCGAGGCCTTCCTCTCGTGACCCGTGGTCTAGCACCACGTCCACCACGACCTCCACCACGTGAAGCCCTTGACGATTTTCCACCAGCCATCCTCAAGCACGCTATAAGATTCAAACACTAACATGATTCAAGGTAATAACTCAGTTTATGTCAAGTATAGTAAGTCCCTAATTATAATGACCAGTTGTAATTAGCCACTTACTTTACTCTTCATACCCCAAGCATTTCCTATCCTGACTACATCAGTATCTAATCTACTAAAAGCACATAATCCACATAACATGCGCACATAAAGCCGGTTAACATTAGAGAAAATACCTGATGGCACGCAGCTACTCGGATTGGCATCCCTTCCCTTCATCCCATTTTCAATTTAAGTTTAGGTTTCTTTTGAAAATTTAAACCCGTTTCACTTAAACTTTGGCTCTGATACCAACTTGTAAGGCCCCGTTCTTGGTACGCTCACAGTTGGTCGATCATTGCACATAAAACATGTGAATTACATTTATCATTACTAAAACATTGCAACGGAAATACATTTAAAACTATTTTATATCATTATAATTGCTTTTGCAAAATAATACATTGTTAACACGTTACAAAATATCTCGTTGCATTACATCACAAAAATATTATCGTTATACAAAATGGATGCCATCTAAAAATAAGCCATGTAGCCGTCCGTGCCATCCTCAACATTCAGTTCCCTGCCAACTAGAAACACATAAAATTCAGCATTACTAATTGAGTTTTAGTTTTAAAATATATATACTTTACTTTCGTTTTAAACCTTTCTTTACTTCAACACGTGATCAAGCATCATACGTACACATTGTTAATAATATCATTTATATCTTCCTTTACCGTTCATTAACTTTCATTCAATGTACGTTATCATTTCTTTCGTTAGCTCTCATACCATACATTACAATCTTTAACCATCTTTCATTCATTCATACTTTCATTCTTTCATTCTTTCCGGATCAGTGTTATCAGCTATACCATAAATGTATGCACAAAGCGGGTACTGGGCCGAAGATCATAAATGACTTCCATAATGCACCTAGCTTGGCACCAACACCGGGGCAAGCAACAAAGAACCCACCTGGATGCTACACCCCAAACATAGGCACGAAGCGGGTACTGGGCCGAAGATCATAATTGACTTCCATAACGCATGTAGCCTGACACCAGCATTGGGGTAAGCATCCAATATTATCCATGTAAACTATCCATTTAGCCAGTCACAAAGACTAGACCCCTATGTGCATCCTTATGGGTTAGCTAAACCACACACAGTTGAGCCAACGATATTTTAGAGTCGTGCACCTCTTTACATTTGCTTGCAAGATTTTCCATTTCGTCATATGTTAATGCATGCATTCAATCATTACGTTCCTCTTTTCTTTATCTTCCACTTTATGATACATTATACTTTTCAATTCTTCATAATCATATCACGTAAAGCCATCGAAAGTAAACGAACATAATAAGGAACATAAACATAAACATAGCCATACATAAGCATAACATCATCATACACATCATACATGAAATATCATACATCACCCATCACATGCGACCTTATAAAGTCAACTTACTTCACCCCCGGGAACATCCCAAGTTAAAGCCTACACATTACATTTTCCCCCAAAATTTCAAAAAATATTCTAAGTCTTAGGCGCGCATGACCTTTCAGGCGCATGGGGAACACTTAGGCGCATGGAAAAGCTTCAGGCACATGGGAACTATTTGGGCGCATGGCCCAACACTTAATCATTCTGGGCAAATTCTAGGCGCATGAGCACTATGCAGGTGCATGAGTGCTTAGACGCATGGGCTTTCTAGGAGTTTGGAACACTTAGCCAAATTCAGCTTTTTCCAGGTGCATGGCCACTACTTGGGTGCATGGGACACTTAGGTAGTTTTGACCGTTAGGTGCATGGGCCTATTTAAGGCGCATGGGCAGCCAACTCATACTATCAATCATCATAATCAGTCCCAAATCACCAATCTAACATGTTCTAAGCTTGGTTCTAACATTCTAAGCATCATAACATGAACATAACCCAATCATATCAACATAAATCACCCAAATTATAAGCCACCTGCATACACGCATACACATACATACGGGTGTAAAATCCACTTAAATAAAAACTTACATACATGCATTTCCAGCCTCAAAATCAGTTAAAACATGTAAAAAGGGGGTTCTAGAACTCACATTTGACAACCTTCGAGTATGACCTCTTCAAACTCGTTTGCAAATGAGTCCAACACCTAGAAACCCACCAAAAACACACAACCGAACACACATAAACAAATAAATGAGGCATAGGTCGGTCAAGAACATCTTAAAAACACCAAATCTTACCTTTAATCAGGTCTTTTTCTTGTTCTTCTTCAAATATCTGAGAGCTCCTATGCTTTCACTCTCTAGAAATCCGAAAGAAAAGGTGATGTGCAAGAAGTGGGCGGCCATGCCCACTTTTACACCAACTTTTGAAACTTTGTCCTTTTTTAACACTTTTAACCCCTCTACTTGGGTTAAATTGTGTTCTTTTTTCCTGCATTTTTATTCTTTCTTTCTCATCTTTAAAAATATCTGGGTGTTACAATTTAGGTGTAAGTAGTTTTTAATAATTAAGCGGAACCCAAATGAATATATTGCCAATTATAAGGCACACCTAGTCATGAAAGGATTTTACAACAGCACGAAAAAGACTATTTAGACACTTTTTGTCTAGTTACCAATTTCTCACCATTCACACGGACCTCTTAATTCCATACTCCCCAAAATGGCACTACGAGAAGTAGATGTCAATAATGTATTTCTATATAGTCACTTTCAAGAAGACGTATACATAATGCAAAATCTCCATTTCATTCTCCCAAACCATATTGGTAAACTAAAGATGACACTTTATGGTCTAAGAAAAGCCCTACGTACTTGGTACTTGGAGCTCAAAATGTTCCTAGTAGACTTTGGTTTTCTCAAATCACTTGCAAATGTGTCTTTTTGTTTACCAACAATATGGCATCTTCATTTTTTATTGCTTATGTTGATGATATTTTACTAACTACTAGAGATAATAAAAATTTAGATTATGTTTCCACTTTGATAGGTAGCGCGCTTTTATATTGAGAATCCTAGACTGCTTCACCATTTTTGGTATTGAAGTAATCCTTATGCCCAAGGCATGTCAAGGTTGATCATACACCAGATCTTAGGCTAGTTTGGATGATTACTATGTAGCATTTACAACATCTGATGTCTCCTTCGTCGTAAATCAGTTATCTTAATATATGCATTATCAAATGAGTGCTTTAATATCTCAAAGGCATCACTTATTATGGATTATACTTGAATTGAGGAGCTCATCTTCATCTCATTGCATCCTCTAGTTTAGATTATAGTGAAATTACAAATTATGGCCAGTCAACCGTCAAGTATCTCATCTATCTTGGCTCCAAGATCATTTGTTGGAAATCTACTCATAAAAAATGGGTCTCTCAAACGTTAATGATGCGATGTATATTGAAAATGCCACAATTTAACTTGCTTGGATCAAAAATTTGCCTCGTAAACTTGGTCTATTTTTAATATTGTCTCAAAAACTATATAAATCTTTGTGTCGGTCCACTCTATCACACCTGTATGAAATATGTAGCAATAGATTATCATTTTGTTCATGAGTAGGTTACAAACATAGCATTAACAGTGTCCATATATACTCAACTTTTTAGCCAGTTAAAGTACTCATGAAACCTCTCCGACAGAGACTTTTTCTTCTTCTTCTTCAATCATAGATCAATGTCTTCAATGGAACCTTCATCTTACGGGGCCTAACACATTACCTTCGATCCCATCCTTAACAAATAGCCATGTGACTCATTTAAATAATCTAAACATTTCAAATCATTAGATAGGGTATCTTGTACCAAACTAAACCTACATATATTCATGTAGGTGGCTATTTAACGGTCATAATTGTAAATTAATATACAAGTTTTAAGCCTTGATTATGTTTCAAAGGCATCCAAATGAATTATTTAGAGGCACCTAATGTTGATACAGATGTACTTAGTTTAGGAGCTTAATGTAAAATGTATTTCATGTCTTCTATATATGTAATGAATGAGTTGAATGAAATGAAATATGTGATTGATGCTTATATTGTTTAATGTTTCATGGTTTATTGTGTAATAACGCATATTGAATTAGCTATATAGATTTGTGATTGTTTACATAGTTCTTAGTCAAGAATGGCTGAAAAATGTGTTTAAACGTAATCGTATGAAGTCTTCATGCGAATGGACCATGCTAATGGACCATACGCATGAACACTTCATGCTAATGGACCAGTCGCACGACTGAACCAGGAGACTGGATCAGTCGCATGATTGAGACATAAGATTGGCTGAGTCGCAAGACTGAACCTTCAGTCGTGCGTATGGACCAATCGTATGATTCAGTCGCACGACTGAACCATGCTAATGGTCCAGTCATCCGATTGATAAACCCTAACCTATAAATACTACTTAATTTGTGGAAAAACACAACACTTGAAGAATTTCGACTCACATACGTACCCTAGCCGTCCAGAGACTCTAGAGAAC
>BJCM01153729.1:0-21144 GCA_018326385.1 Flaveria bidentis | reverse complement strand
TATAGAATTAACTTTCTTTGCCTTATGAGACTTCTTTGTCTGTTTGCCTTTCTTGCAGGCGACACAAAAATCCGGGAGTTGGAAGTTCTTGACATTGACTCCTCGCACTAGATCATTCTGGATCAAGTGGTTCATCTTCCGTGGATTGATGTGCCCCATTCTCCTATGCCAGGAGATTGAATCCCTCTCGGTAGCTTTTGACAGGAAGCACTGTACTTGATGATCCGTTGTTGAGGCCTTTGATAGATCCAAGACATAAAGGTCATTATATCTTGAGGCTGACATTAAGACTTGGTCCTCCGGGATCACATAGTCCTTTTTCAGGACATAACACATTTTGTTATCAAAAACTACCTTAAAACCCTTGCCACAAATGTGGGAACAGAAAGTAAATTGTTTTGAAGCTGTTGAATGTAATTTACCTTATCAAACTTTACTTTCTCGTTCCCTACCTCCCCTTGAGCTGTGATGTATCCTCCTTTGTTTCCAGCAAAAGAAACATGACCTCCTTTGATTTGTTTGACGTTTGATAGGAGTGCCCGGTTTCCTGTCATGTGCCGTGATGCTCCGCTATCTACGATCCAAGTATTTGTTTCAGCACTATAGCGAACACCCTGCACATTCAATGGAAATGATTAGTTTAGGTGAGGGACCCAAGCCTTAACCGGCTTGGGTGTCCCAGAGGCATCACACATCATAAACTTTACCCATTGACCTTTTGAGGGTGAGGGAAGATCTATGGTTTTCTTGTTCTCATTATCGGATTCATGGATAGATTTCTCTTTCCATAAGCCAGTCTTATGTAATGCCTGTTTGTGATAGACAGATGACTGGTTGATAGGTTGAAGTTTAGGTTCACTGACTCTTTTTGGTGGAGTCATGGATCTTCTTTTGGAAGAGCTTACTTTAGTGTCGTAAAGTTCAACCTTCTTCTTTGGCGTCTGATAATAAGGACAATAAGACGCAATGTGTCCATACTTTCCATAGTTGTAGCATGATCTGCTTTCAACTTTACGATTTAACTGTTTCTGTGGAGAAGTATGTGGCTCACGAGTGACATTGGTTTGTTTGGTTTTTGGCATTTCTTGCTTAGATGTCTTATCTGGTTTAACAAAATTAATTGTTTGAACATTTTTAACATCTGTACCCTTTTGTTTCTCTGGACTTAGACATGCAGCATGTGGGTGGTTAATTTGTTTGTTCTTTTTGGGTTTAGAATTAGACTTGGTCGACCCAGACTTAACTTTAACCTTTTCAAATTGTTTGTCCAGATTGACACAAGGCATTTTACCTTGTGATTTTGAAGTGGTCTCCTTTAGTTTAGTGCCAGATTCATTAGATGTACCTGTGGTATCTGTGTCACTTACCAGAGGAGTGGACACCACATGATCCTTGATTGGGTTATCGTTTATTGGTTTACTTTTAGCATTCATCAAGGTCTCATGTGGTGGTGGAACCACTTTATATCCCAAACCCTCCCCATTGTTACGTTCTCTCACTAAGTGTTGGACAATATGAGAGGAACTTGTCCAACTGTGCAGTTTTTGCTTTTAGGAATTTACTTCTACTTCTAAAACTGCCTTTTGTTTCTTAGTGTCTTGAAGGGAGTTTAGATAGAACCTAATGTCATTAGCTTGGTTAAATGCTACAACTTCAGTTTCCCTAAGCTGTTTATTCAATAGTTCTATCTTTTCTTTGTAGCTGTGCTCATTTTGTTTTAGAACTCTATTGGCTTCTGTGCACAGTTGTAAGTCCTTTCTAAGCTATCATTATGATCGAATAACCAAGCAAATTTTAATCAATGCTTTCCCTAAATTTATTATAATCAGAACAAGCATGATTATTGAACAGTTGAGTAGTGGAACTTACCTGAGAGGGAGTGGTTGAATCAGCCATCAAGGAAGAGTCTGACGTTTCTGGTTCTTGTGATTCTGGACTTGTTGTACTTGTCCCTTCTTCAGGTAGGTGATCGAATACCTTTGCAGATTATTCAACATTTGACATCGTGAGCTCAACTGCAATATCACCCTCATTTGTTGAGTTGTCATCTAAGTCATCGACACTAGCAATGTTGGATTCTCCTGGAGACACAAACCGGAAGCTTCAATCTTGTCCTTCGTCATCATGAGCTGTTAAGGCTTTAGGATCCTTGCTCGACGAAGTAGGGATGTTTGTGGGCTTTTCCTGACGTGAGAAAGATGAGAATGGATTCCCATTTCCCGTCTTCTTGGGCTTCACGCATTCACGTTTGAAGTGCCCCTTTTCCCCACAATTGAAACAGGTAACTTTTGACTTGTCAAAGCCAAAGGTTATGTCCTTAGTGGCAATCAGATTCTGTCCGGTCTTCTTGACAAACTTCTTAGCTCTCCAAACAGCACTTGCTAAGGCCCACATTATGTCCATTAGTTCCAGCTCTGTCTTGTCTACCTGCTCGTAGTCCTCATCTGCCTGATGGCAGTTCCTAATTTTCCCAGCAACTAGCCCATCGTAAGAGTGGACTACCGCTGCTAAGAGGTCTATGTGCTCCTTTGCTACCTCAACAGTCATATTCCCGAGATTCTCGGTCTTCAGTTTTGTAGCATTTGCTTCAGGTGCAATGTATTGGGTACCAGACGACCTTGACGTGTCAGATCCTGAAGAAGAGGCTTGAGATGGACCAGCGGAACTCGAAATAAACGCAGTTTGTAGTGGAGCTCCAGACGTTTTGGCTTGAGGAGTTGAGTTGTACAGAGCTGGATTCTGATTATAAGTAGACTTTTGTGCCCTGTACTTCATCCTCAACTCTTCTTCCCGTAGTTTCAGAAAGAAGTCGTTGATGTCTAACTTCGTGAGCATATCATTCTGTCTGAGGTTGGAGACAAATGAACTCCACTTCTCGGGCAAAACCATCTGCAAAGTTTGAAACTTTGTCTTCCATAGACGTAGTCACTCCATGAGTGTGCAGCTCACTCATCAGATGGTAGAAACGATCAGTAACATCATCTAAGCTCTCCTTTCCCATTGACGAGAAGTTATCAAACTCCTGCTTCAACGCTTTAGCTTTTAGAGCTTTCAACGATGCATTTCCCTCATACCTCTTTTCCAAGGCATCCTATAGCTTTTTAGCTTGCTTGTTCTCAGGAAATTGATGGAAAATGTCCTTCGGAATTGACTGAGTAAGCAATGCATAGACTTTCTTCTCAGTATTGTACTTAACCTTTTGTCCATAAGTCATGCCTCCTAATGTAAGTTTGACTCCATCTGCACCTACAGGCATGTTGTACCCCGTCTCTATCGACTCCCACAAATTGGGATCTACACCATTCAAGTAAATCTCAAATCTTTGCTTCCACTGCGGGTAATCATCTAACATAATTATCTTAGGGGGTTTGTTTTGATTCCCCACTTCGTTTTCCAGAAGCAATAGATTCTGGATCCTCGAATATCTCCCTGCAGTGAATGCTGAATACTGGTCTTCCATTGTAATAAACTTTAAACTTTGGAACAAACTGCTTTACTTGTGCGAATGGAGGTGTGTGATTGGGCTAATCGTGCGATTGAACAATGCGGATGGCTCAAACGTGCGAATGAACCAATGCGGATGAATCAATCGTGCGTATGGACAAGTGTGAATGAACAATGCGACTAGACAGTTCAGTCGTACGAATGAAGGTACGAATGAGTCCAATCGTGCGTATGAGGGATGCGTATGAAT
Source organism: Flaveria bidentis (assembly GCA_018326385.1). NCBI lineage: Eukaryota > Viridiplantae > Streptophyta > Magnoliopsida > Asterales > Asteraceae > Flaveria > Flaveria bidentis. Next base: position 17,450 of record BJCM01153729.1, on the reverse strand, counting down.
TCAATCGGGCGATTGAGTCAATCGTGCGATTGAGTCAATCGTGCGACTGAAGCTGCTGAAACTTGAAAATTCATAGGTTTAAGGTATTTTGGACGCAAAAACTCGAATTTTCACTAACCCTAATTGCCGTATGCCAGAAAAAGTTAACTTTACGAACTTGAAACGTCTAAGACACCGTTTTACACAAAAGGATTGCGTTTTAGTGAAAAAAACACAATTTTTGTATCAAAAACGATTGAATGACATGTAAATCAAGTGCCAAAGCTCTAACTGAAATACTAACTGAAATACGTGTATACCGAATCGAATAGTGCGGAATCCTATTTGATTGATGATCCAATCAGTGAGAACGCACGTAGAAACAATTGTAGATTGAATCTAAACGTTAAGAACGATTGGTAATCGATCTAGTGCGATCTATGAACTTGGAACAGGTTCTTAGAGGTCTCTGGATGGCTAGGATACGATTTAGTACGTAGGTTTTCGAAGTGTTGTGTTTTTCCACGATTTAAGTGGTATTTATAGGTTACGGTTTCTCATTCGGGCGACTGAACCATTTGCATGGTTCAGTCGTGAGATTGAGTCATGTGGTTGATCCATTTGCTCGACTGAGTGTTCAGTCATGCGACTGAGTCAATCTCATGTTACAATTATGCGACTGATCTAGTCTCCTGGTTCAGTCGTGCGACTGGTTCATTAGCATGAAGTTGTTCATGCGTATGGTCCATTAGTATGGGCCATTCGCATGAGAACTTCATATGATTAAGTTTGAATATGTTTCACAATCATTATTTGACTTAGATCTATTCAAACAACTACAAACCTATATAGTTAGTTCAATAAGCATTATTACATACTAAGCAATAAAATATTTATCATTATAAGCACAACCACATATTGTATTTCATTAAGTACCCATTCTATTACATATGTGTAAGACAATAAAGACATTTTACATTAAGCTCAGAAACTAGGTATATATGTATCTACAGTTTCGAATAGCTGAGGATACTTAAGCTTCATCTGATCCTCATGTTCCCACGTGAATTTTGGTCCACGCCTTGAGTTCCAACGAACTTTGACTATAGGTATCTTACTTTGCTTAAGAGTCATGACCTCACGATCCATTACTTCAACCGGTTCCTCCACAAATCGTAATTGGTCATTTACTTGTACTTCCTCGAGTGGTACAATCAGTGTCTCATCAGATAGGCACTTCTTCAGATTCGAGATGTGAAATACATTGTGTATGCCACTTAGTGAATCAGGTAAGTCCAATCGATACGCCACTAGACCTATTCTTTACAGAATATCAAATGGTCCAACATATCTTGGATTAAACTTGCCTCTCTTGCCAAACCAAATCACACTTTTCCACGGCAAAACTTTCAGCAAAACTTTGTCACCGATTTGAAACTCCAAAGGTATATGTCGTTTGTCTGCGTAACTCTTCTATCTGTCTCACGCTGCAGCCATGCGGCTTCGTATATGTACTATCTTCTCAGTGGTCTTGTGTACCAACTCAGGACCAGTCAACTTACTATCACCAACTCCGTACAACAAACTGGTGATCTACACTTTTGCCCATATATTGCATCAAATGGTGTTGCTTTGATGCAAGTATCATAACTATTGTTGTAAGAAAACTCAATCAACGATAAATGAACTTCCTAATTATTCCCGAAATCGATCACACAAGCACGCAACATGTCTTCCAAAGTTTGAATAGTATGTTCACTTTGCCCATCGGTCTGTGGATGATAGGCAGTGCTCATATCCAAACTTGTACCCAAAGACTTTTGTAACGAATGCCAGAAATGAGATGTGAAATGAGCATCACGATAAAAAATAATTGAGATTGGCATGCCATGTCTCGAAACTATCTCCTTCAGATAAATTTGGGTTAACTTCTCCATTTTATCATTCTCCTTGATCGTCAAGAAGTGAGCTGACTTAGTGAGTCAATCAATGATCATCCATATTATGTCACAACCACTAGGAGTCCTGGGCAACTTAGTAATAAAGTCCATAGAAATCTATTCCCACTTCCATACGGGGATTTCAGGTTGTTGCAGTAACCCATATCGCTTTTGATATTCCACTTTAACCTTAGAGCGTGTCAAACACTTGCTCACGTATGTAGCTACGTCTGCCTTCATATTAGGCCACCAATAGTGCACCTTCAAGTTAATACATTTTTTCAAAGCCAGGGTGTATGGAATACTTAGACTTGTGCGCTTCACTCATAACCAAGTCTCTCAAATTTCCATAAAAGGGTACCCAAAGTCTATTCATGAAATACCGGATTCCATTAGATTTGACTTCCAACTGTTTGCCCATCTCACGTAAGGATTCAGAGTCAATGTTTTTCGATTTCAAAGCTTCCGTCCGAGCTTCCTTGATTTAACCGGGCAAGTGAGCGTTAATCATCAGTTGCAGAGTACACACTCGTTGGGGCTTAGCGGTCTACTCAAGGCATTGACAACTACATTCGCCTTTCCTGGGTGATATTTGATAGCACAATCGTAATCGTTTAGCAATTCCACCCAACGTCACTGCCTCATGTTAAGCTCTTTCTGCTCAAAGATATGCCAAAGACTCTTGTGATCGGTGTAAATAGTGCACTTAGTACCGTACAAGTAATGTCTCCAGATCTTCAAGGCAAAGACCACTGCTCCTAACTCCAAGTCATGAGTAGTGTAATTCGTTTCATGCACCTTCAATTGTCACGAGGCATAAGCTATTACTTTGTCACGTTGCATCAGGACACAACTAAGTCCTTGGATAGAAGCATCACAATAAACCACAAAATCATCACTTTCTTCACGTAATGCTAATATCAGTGCGCTACAGTGTTTCTACTTCAGCAACTAAAAAATAGCTTCTTGACTCTCAGCCCACTTATAAGTTGTTCCTTTATGAGTCAAAGCTATGAGAGGTTGAGCGATTTTTGAAAATTCCTCAATGAAACGCTGATGGTACCCTGCCAGTCTAAGAAATTGCCTTATCTCACTTGGCATCCTGGGCACTGACCAATTCTTTATAGCCTCAATATTTGAAGGATCCACATGTATTCCCTTCTGATTAACAATGTGACCCAAGAATTGAACCTCACGAATCCAGAAATTACACTTGGAAAATTTGGCGTACAACTATTCCTTTCGGAATAATTCCAAGATTAAACGTAGGGGCTCCTCATGTTCCTCCTTGGTCCTAGAATAAATCAATATGTCATTGATAAACATGACAACAAACTGATCAAGGTAGGGTTTGCACACACGATTCAAGAGATCCGTGAATACCGCAGGTGCGTTAGTTAACCCAAATGGCAAGACCAAGAATTCATAGTGACCATAACGAGTGCGGAATGTGGTTTTGGAGATGTCTTCTTCTCGAACTCTTAGTTGATAATAATTGGACGGCAAATCAATCTTGGAGTAATAGCTTGATCCCTGAAGCTAATCAAACAAGTCATCGATACGAGGTAAAGGGTATCGATTCTTTACTGTGACTTTATTCAACTCCCAGTAGTCGATGCACATTCGGAAAGTGCCATATTTCTTCTTAACAAATAGAACAGGTGCTCCCCATGGTGATGAGCTTGGTCGAATAAAACCTTTATCTAATAGTTCCTAAAGTTGTGTAGATAGTTCCTTCAGTTCGTTCGGTGCCAACCGATAAGGTGCTCGCGCAATCGGAGCAGCTCTGGGAGTCAAATCGATCTTAAACTCAACTTGATGATGAGGTGATAGTCCAGGCAGATCCTTTGGAAAACCTCTGGAAAGTCATGAACCACCGTAATATCCTCTACTTTCTTTCCTCTTGTTGCTTGTCAGAGACGAGGGCTAATATGGCAAAGTGACCCTTGTGTAGCCACTTGTAAGCCTTCATGAATGATATGACGCCTATCACAACACCACTCCTCTCGCCCTTAAGATAAAGAGTTTCCCTGTCTGCCAAAGGAATACAAATGACCTTCTCATGACAAATCAATTTTTCTTACTTCTCGGACAACCAATCCATGCCTACGACCACATTGAAATTTCCAAGAGTAACAAGCATAAGATCAATATCGAAGGAATAACCAGTAAGTTCTATCTTACAATTCTTAAGGATGTGCGTAACGGATATTTGCTTACCGTCTGCCAATTCTATGACATACTTAGACTCCAATACAGAAGGCATATCACTTAAGAGGATACAAAACTTAGTAAAGGTAATCTCGTATCGGCTCCAATGTCAAATAGTAAAGAAGCAAAATGACCATTAAAAGGAAATTTACCAGTAACGGTAGTAGGATCGTTGAGAGCCTCACCTGAACCCATGACAAAGGCTCTCCCTTTAGCTCCACCATTGTTGCCACCATTGTTGTCACCATTACCACCGTTATTGTTATTGCCACCATTCTAGTTGCCATTCCCATTTCTTCTTAGTTGAGGACAGTTTCTCTTGTAATGCCCTTCCTTTCCACACTGAAAGCAACCCTTTGATGTTTCATGGGGCTGCTGGGGCTGCTAAGGTTGCTGAAGTTTCTTAATTAACTCCCCACGGCAATCCTTTGCCACGTGTCCAACCTTCCCACAATGTTGGCATAAAAAACTGTCACACATGCTAGTGTGGTGGTAGTTGCATCGATTGCACTTTGGATTTTTCCCCACGTATGCACTTGGTCCTTGAGATGATGAAGATGATTAATTAAAGTTGCAATTGTTATCAAACCGCCTATGCTGCTGTTATTGAGGTTGGTGTTGTTGAGTTTGGTTACTAGATTACAATCCCTTGCTAGCATTGTTCTCACTCTTGCGTTTGTTTTCAGGCACGCTTGCCACAATGCCCCGCTTGGGTAACTTTACTTGCTCCATAGCTTGGTTAGTGAGCTTATGAGCCAGTCGTATAACCTATTAAATGGTAGGGAGATTTGCAGCAATCACCATACTTTGAATCTCCAGAACTAAACCAAGTAAGTAGAGCTTAATTCGTCGGCTCGGTGGGTCAACCATGCCAGGACGGAGTGTAGCTAGGTCATGAGAGCTAGTAGTGTAAGCCATAATGTCAGATCCTTCCATCTTCAATTGCCAGAACTCAGCTTCCAGCTTTTGAACTTCATTACGGGGGAAGTATTCTTTTTAAGGCTCTTCTATTGGGGTCTCTTGAGGCTCCTCCATTAGGGCCTCCTGATGCTTCACCATTAGGGCCTCCTGAGTCTCGAGTTAGTTTTCCAACTCGTGTATACGAACAATACCCTTATGAAGTTGATCACATGTCGCATTTAGTATAGCCTTCCATGTAAAAACCTATCCATGCAAAGCCAGATCTCTCCTATCTAACCATCCTGGCATCTTTGCATATCGAGCAACGAGTCTTTTATTTCCTCATACACTTTTCTGTCATGCTCTTGTCATGCATCCCACCCTTTTAAATTTCTCCTCGACCGCTCATTGCAGTCGATCATGTGAGGTCAATAAAACAACAATAGCTCTATGAGGTGTGTAGGGTAGGGGGTATAATATGGTGTCACTAGTCAGGGTAGAGATCATACTTGGAAGATTTTCCTTTTCTAGCATCCTAATCAATGTAATGCGATAGTAGTGCCAATCGTCAGAATTAGTCATGTCCCGCTCAATTTTTGGCTCGCCCATGAGGTATACATCAGGTATAAGTATGGGAAGCCTAGAACCATAACTCTTTGATGAGGAAGGAATAATAGGGACCTCGGGTTCCTTTCCTAATACGTTTCAAACAGGAGATGAAGACGATGAAGATGCCATATTGTAGTGTATGCCAATGAGTATAAAATAAGAGGAAAAACAACGAGTAACTAACTAACTGTGTTCGGTTATAGACTAGTGTGTATGCAACCTATTTCCCTATAACCAATGGATCTGATACCAATCTGTCACACTATCAAAATCCATGTGCAAATTTGTACCACAAGGCGTGTAAAAAAACCAGGATCACAGTCAATAGTTACTCAGAATGACACTATATGCCGCATTTAAAATAAAACCAACCAAAGTTCAAACTTTAAAACCCTGTGGAAGCGTTTTGTAAATAAGACAAACCCAAAATATAATAAAATGCATATTTGGCAAAACACACGCCAACTTAAACATTTAAAAACTCATAAATGAAAACCAACAAATATGTCTTTAAAATACAGTCTTAGAATGCATGCTAAACCCGTGTTGTGCTCCTAATGGCAAGTTGAGTTAATGACCTAAAAATAGGATACTAAAATGTCAACACAATGGTTGCTGAGATCAAAAGTTTGCGTTTATCATAAACAATAACATTTGCATAACATAAGAAGTGCATTGAAATAGATAGCTAGTCTATATTCACAAGTCATAACAATAGTGTTTTCGTGATTGAAGTTGACTGTGTTGCGTTTGTTGACTCCCATCACGACTTACGAGGTCGTGACGATGTTTATGTTTAGCACAATATTGCACCAGTTTGAACTCGACTTGCGCAGGTGGGTCTTGTCAAACCTAGTAGTACTTCCCAAGATTTCCCACTAGTTACCATTATTAACGATCCGAAAGTGTGAGGACTTTCAAGGTTTTAAGCACTATGTTAAAACATACAAAAATCATAATAATAAAATAGCGTTTGAGTACAAGTATGCTACCTCCCCCCAGAAGAAGGTTTATAAAATAAAAGGGCATAAACTCATCTGGCGTGTAAAGATAATAACTAAAGATAACTGGTGATAGGTGCAAAGACAACCCTTCAAAGGTTACCTAGAACACAAAAGTACCTAAGTACGTGTACACAAAAAACTAAATGACTCTAAGTTACCCTAGTTGACTCGTTTGACCCGTTGGTGACATATTAGTTGAAATATAGTTTAATCATGTATAACAACTTAACATACAAGAATATCATACCAATTATCCATGTGTATCACATTGTCAATCCAAGTTCTACCTAGGTCATCATACAACATTAGATTATCATACACTCATGCAAATCTCAAACAACCAACATGTTCAACACAAATATATATATACATCACAACTATTAGTTCATATGTGAAGTCTAATCATGCACTACATGTCCTGTGAAGCCACTCACGACTTCACATCCTTAACCCAGCCAATCCTACTAAGTAGGGGCCTCAGATTTGCACACATGTGTGAAAATCATAATCACATTACCAACATACACAATGACATTCAATTCCAATCCCAATCATGATCTCCTAATCACTAACTATCATTCATCACTATGTATGATCACCAAACCCAAATTCCTTACATGATTAACCAAGCATCCATATAACCTAATTATCACATTCCATCACATTAAACATAATCAACAATCATTCTAATATGATTCTAACATCATAAGCATGCCCAAATCACCATGTCTAAAGTTCTACAAAAATAACGTTTCCCTTTCAGGAAAGTAACACCCAAAAACAATCTAGAATCCAATTCAATCATAATTTCATCAAGTTTATACCTAATCAAGTTCATAGCATTCATTCGAACATGATAATCATCACAAAATCATCAAAATTCCCAATCATCAAGCATAAAAGTTTCTACTTTTAGTAAGTTATGATCAACACCTTAATTCATGAATTTTCTTGCACAATCCAGTTAAACTAACGTCCAAGCATTGTATCTAAAATCATAGCATCATCAAATCATGAATTCCAAGAACCAAAAGTTTTATCTTTAGGCATTGTATGAACTAGATGATCATTCCACGGATTTCTTGCATATTCAACATAATCTAGCATTCATCCAACCTATCTAACATCATATTAACATCTAACAATCATCAATTTCAAGATTTCATTACCACATTTGAATTAGGGTTCATCGAAAATAATAACCATGAAAAACTTGATAAAACTTACCTTTAAACGTGTAGAAATCAAGAAATTGAACTTGCTTCAATGTTGTAATGATCAAGCCAAGAAAAAATCAATTTTTCTTGATGCTAGAAGATTGAAATCGCAAGGTGAGGGTGTGGAGAAGAGGTTTTGGCTGAAAATATGGGTTTGGGGGCTAGGGTTGGGTTTTTGTTAAGGTTACCTTATTTAAAATTTACCCTTTAACCATCCTTTAATTATGATTTATAAAAATTAACGTTTGTAGCATTTTTTTTTATAAATTTAACTACAAGTCACAAGTATTATTAGTCAATAATTTTAATCATAAATATTTACAATAAGTCACACAACACATGAAATATATATAACACGTTTTCACGTTATCACGTAGAATTAACAAAACAAATATTTAAAATTCTATAAATTCATAAATCACATAATCACAACTAATAATCAATATTATTAATTAGATTACTATTTTTATCATAGATTAATATTTTTAAGTCACCAACGTTCAACGACAACTAGTGTGTGCTCACGACACGTGTATGCAAGACCTAACGGAACTAACGGAGTTTGGTAACAAAAAATTATCAGATGTCACATCGGACAAAGTTAATGAAAGAGGATAAACCTTAAAATTTGAATGTCGGTCCCACCTCTAAAAAGTGCTTTCTTTTGCCCAAACGTTAGTTTTCTTGAAAGTCTAAAATCTTCCGAAGGTAATTTGGCTTCTAAAGATATTCCAAAGAGTTTAAAAAATTTTACTTTGAAAGAGATTAACACTTGAAAGTTTTAATAAAAACTTTCAAGAGTTAATTGCTTTCGGAAGAAAATTGTTCTTTAAAACACATAAGTACTTTGAGAAGAAGTTAAGCTTTGGAAGATATTTTGGAAATTTCTTCCGAAGGTAATTTTTCTGAAGTAGTTCTTTGTTTTGAAGACTTGAATTTATTCCGAAGGTAAATGGATATCTTCTGAAGGATAAAAGATCAAAATTTTTTAAAAATCTAAGGAGTGTCCTCAAAAGAGATTTTTTTTCTTAGTAAACAAGGGTATGAAGATGACAAAATAAACAACTTAGGACACACTAATTTTAGAAAAAATATGACTAAGTTTTAAGAAAAGCTAATCAAAATTAATCAACCCAATAGCTTAAACAAGATATTTAAATCTCTATTCATCAAAGGCTTTAGTGAACACATTAACATATTGTTCATTTGTGTTAACTTTGACTAGTTTGATTAATCCCTTCTCAAAGTTATCTCTAATCAAATGATACTTGATATTAATGTGTTTTTTCCTTGAGTGCTGCATAAGATTCTCTGTGATAGAGATAGCACTGTTATTGTCTATGTGGATAGGAGTCTCTTTGAAGTTGAATCCATAATCTAGCATTTGATTCTGAATCCAAAGCACTTGATCACAAAAACTTACAACAACAATGTATTCAGCTTCAGTAGTTGATGCAGAGACACAGGATTGTTTCTTGCATTACCATGAGACTACCCTTCCACCAAGAAACTGGCATTCCCCAGATGTAGACGTTGCAGTCATATTGAATCCACCATAGTCACTATTCGTATAGGCATTCAGATTGAAGTCAAAATTCTTTTGATACCAAAGGCCAAGTGTTGAGGCACCTTTGAGGTATCTTAAAATTCTTTTGACAGTGATTAGGTGTGACATCTTGTGGTTGGCTTGATATCTTGCACAAATACATGTAGCAAACATGATATTAGGCCTGCTAGCTATGAGGTACATAAGAGACCCAATCATAGCCCTGTAAAGATATTTATCGACACAATCCCCCTCAAGATCAGGACCAAGGGAGTGGTCTCTTGCTATGGGTTTCTTAGCAACTTTATAATTAGTTATGTTGAATCTTTTAAGTATGTCCTGAACATACTTTAACTTACTTATAAAGATGCCATTTTTAGCCTGTTTCACTTGAATTGCTAGAAAGAAATTGAGTTCCCCTATGGCACTCATTTTAAATCTATCCTTCATCAGCTTCTCAAAGTCTTTGTAGAGCTTTGGATTAGTTGACCAAAAGATGATGTTATCTACATACACTTGAACTAGCATTAAGTCATTTCCTTTTCCTTTGATGAAGAGAGTTCCATCTATAGTACCCCTTCTATAACCATGCTGATAGAGATACTGAGATAGTATCTCAAACTACTTCCTTGGTGCTTGGTGCAGCCCATAAAGAGCTTTATCAAGCTTGTAGACATAATCAGGATGACAAGGATCTGCAAACCTAGGTGGTTGTTTGTCATACACCTTTTCATCAATCACTCTGTAAAGAAAAACACACTTGACATCAAGTTGGTAGACCTTGAAGTTCTTGGATGCAACAAAATCTAAGAATATCCTAAAAGCTTTCAGTCTTGCAATAGGAGCAAAGACATCTGTGTAGTCAATTCCTTCTTCTTGTGTGTATCCTTGAACAACTAGTCTTGACTTGTTTTTCATGACAAGTTGTAATGCCTGGAATAAAGTCAAAATGAGCCAATTAATAATAATGCGGCTTAGCCGGGATTATTTGAAGAAAATAAGCGAGAAATGGAGTATGGACCGAGTAGACCTCGCGGGTTATGTGTTCGACAAGTTTAAGGTCCTGGGAACGCCCGGTATATATAAACGGATCAGCTTGAGCAACTCTTATTTGCAACTCAATACCAATTTCTAGAGAGAGAGAGAGAGTTTAGAGAGAAAGTGGAGAGGAGGTGAAGATTCAAGCCTCGGTTGATCACGGGATTGAAGATCTGTGTTCGGGGCATCCAAACAACAAGAAAACACAAAGAATCCAGCTAAGAAACATCATTTAATCGTTCCTTTCGATGTAAACCCGGATTCTAGGGCTTGGGGTTTTTGAAAGTGGTAAAGAATCGCCCAAAGCTCACGATTTTGTGTAAGAAAACATATAGGAAGCTTAGATATAGCTTATTGGGTGATAAATCAAGATTTTGGGTGTAAAAGATTGAAGTTTTGGGTCAAAAATGGGTTGGTTCGTAATTTCAGCCCGTTATGAAGACTTCTTGCGAAACTATAGTTTCGCAGACATAGTTTTCCAACGGAAGTTGGGCGAAACTGGCAGCGAAACTGCCAGCGAAGATGCCAGCGAAACTAGCAGCGAAAATGCTGGCGAAACTAGCAGTGAAATTATGTAGAAATTAACTCCTTTTAGTGTTAACGTATCTGAAGGCTGTGTAGTGCGACCCTTGTTTTGAAAGCTTGATTGAGGAGCTACTCATTAAGTCAAGGTGAGTTCTAGATCCCCTATTTTAAAAGTTTTAAACTGTTTGGGGCTAGAAATGCATACTAAATATATGTTTTAAACGACCAAGATTTTAAGAGGTTTTAACAAGTAGATCGATTTTTCTATGAAAAAATGTGCTATATAAATATTCTAAAATAAAACTTTTTCATGCTGACCTGAGAGCGCGACCCCAGCCAGGAGAGTTGCCCCTTGGACTCAACTAGGGGCTGCTACCCCTAGGACCCCACTATCAGGGGTTACTGCCCCTAGGACTCCACTGTCAGGAGCTGCCACCCCCGAACCCCCGCTGTCCCACGAAGGATCGGTTATGTTCTATGATGACTTGTACTTGTTATGCATGTGTATGTGTTTGTGAATGGATAATGCATGATGTTTATGATAATGTGTGATGGGTATGTGATGTTTATGTGATGCTATGTATGAACGTGTTATGTTGATCTTATGTTTCTATTATGTATTATTCCGTGACTTATGTGTTATGAGTATGAAATAAACAAAAAGTATTATGTAACGTAAATCGGAAGTTAATGATAATGATAAGTGGAACATAAAGTAAGAATGAATGCATGCATTAATGAACGAACGAATGTAAGAAAGTCTTGCAAGCAATGTATGGAGGTTCACACCCAATGAAGGGTGTTAGCTCAACTGTGTGCGGGTTAGCTACCCGGAAGGATGCACAATGGGGTCGAATCTTTGTGATTGACCATATGTATGGGACCCTTGTCGCGTGCCCTAGGAAATGGAGTCAGCTTCATGCATAATGTTCGGGGTCTATTGATAGACCTCAGGCTCAGTAACCAGCTTCGTGCACAATATTCGGGGTATAGCACATGGCATTGGTCCGGAATGTAAGTACGAAAGATGAAAAATGTATGAAAGATAAGTAAGGAAGACTATGAATGAAAGCGAATGATAATGATGACGTACATTGAACGAAAGATAATAAATAAAGGTCGAAGATTATAATATATTATCTATGTGTATGTATGATGTATGATCACGTATGGAAGTAAAGAACGGTTATTAATGAAAGAAAAGTATTTTATTTTACAAAACTAGAACTCACCCAGCAACACTAACTTTTATGATTTCCATTTGCCAGGTAATTGTTGCTGAAGATGGCACAAGGCAGCTACTCGGTATTTTTGGGATGGCATCCATTTGTATAACTATGACGTTTTTGTGATGTAATGCAAACAATAATATTTCGTAACTGTTAACAATGATGTATTATTTTGCAAAAGCAGTCATTAATATATGAAATGGTTTTAAATTATTCCGTTGTGATGTTTTTCATAGATGTAAATGTATATTTTATGTTTTATGAGCGATGATTGTCCAATTATAAGCGTCCCGGGAATCGGGGCCTTACACAAGTCCTCTATCATCCTTCTTATTCCTAAAAACCCATTAGGTTCCTATAGTAGTCTTCTCTTGAGGAAGAGGACATAGGTTCCAAACCTTTTTCCTTTTGAATTGAAGCAACTCCTCCTGCATAGCTTCAACCCAACTTCCATACTTCAGAGCCTTATCAATCTTCTTAGGCTCCTATCTGGGATAAGAAACAAGAGTGAAGACAAACATTTGCATCATGGGTTTTTCCACTTGCTTTTACTCCTGAATCAACATCTCCAATGATGTTTGAGGTAGGATGAGACTTATGAATCCTTAGCTGAGGGATCATAGTAAGTTGCTAAGACAGATCTAAATTAGAGAAATTAAGATCTAGCATTGAGGTTTCTCCCACCAAATCAGCACGCTTATCAAGTGAAACTTGATCCAATGAGTGTGTGACGTCATTGATGTTGTCTTCAATAGGATGGTTATCAACATCTAGAAATTCTTGATCACTGTCACCACCACCATTATCTCCTACATTTGAAGTTCTTGCATCAAAGTTTTGTGCCTCTAAGCTAGAATTTGAAGGCATCTTAGAAGTATCAGCTGAATTTGTCATTGTTGTGTTGATAGGTTCTCCATTAGCAGGGTTAGTTACAACTGGAGTTGAAGTTGTATAGCTTGAAGTTCTTCTCAGCTCAAATCTTGGATTAGGATCACTTGTAGGTAGAATATATGTTGACCCTGAAACATGCTTATAATATTTGCTAAAAAATTTGATAACTAAATCAAGATCAAATAGCCAATTAGGACCAGAACCATTCACACTGGGAGTATGCTCATTGAAAGTTACATTGGCTAACTCCTCAACTACTTTGGTACTAAAATTGTATACCCTGTAAGCCTTGGCTTGAGATGAGTATCCAATGAAATATCCATCATCTAATTTCTCAGCAAATTTGGCAATTTGATATTTGGTATTCAAGATGGTGCAAGGACATCCAAATGACCTGAGAAAACCAATGAAAGGCTTCCTTTTGTGCCAAAGTTCATAAGGAGTCTTACCATGTGTCTTAACTACTAAAACTCTATTTTGCATATAGCAAGCAGTGTTGACTGCCTCTGCCTAGATGATGATATGCAGTTTCGAGTCAAACAACATAGTTCTTGCAACTTCAATAAGTGTCCTATTTCTCCTCTCCACAACACCATTTTGCTGAGGAGTTTTGGGAGCACTATATTGTCTTGTAATATCCTTTTCATCACAAAATATATCAAGGATTTGATTCTTGAATTCAGTTCCTTGATCTAATCTTGTGGTTTTGACCTTGTGATCACATTGATTCTCAATCTTTAAGATGAAATTCTTTAGAGTCTCAGGGGTCTCATCCTTAGTTCTAAGAAAGAAAATCCAAGTGAATCTTGTAAAGTCATCTGTGATCACCAATCAGTAAGATGTCCTTCCTAGACTCATTACACTAGTGGGGTCAAAGAGATCCATATGTAATAAGTTTAGGGGAGTAGTGATGGAGATTTTTTTCCTTTGGTTTGTGAGAGACCTTGCTTCCCTTTCAGGCATGCAATATAGTGATCATCACTTGTAAACTCTTTCTTTGGCATTCGAGTTACCAAGTCATTCTTAATTAGTTTATTCATGTTCTTAAAGTTTACATGGCACATTCTTTTATGCGAGAGAAAAGACTCATCATTATTTTCTTTAGATAGAAAGCATGAAAATTCTTCTAAGGGAGATGTTTCTTTCAAATCCATCTTGTACATGTTCCCTTTCCTACGGGCTCTGAGCAGGATATGCTCATGAGGAATGACCACCCCGGGCTTGAGAACAATGCACTCATGCTCAGTAAAAAGCATGCTATGACTCTGATCACAAAATTGAGATACACTCAAAAAATCTATCCAAGCTCCTTGACAAAGTTTACCTTCTCAATGCCGAGCTTACCATTTGTGACCTTGCCCCTTCGAGTAATGTAACCACCAACATCTCCTCCAAACGCAACTGGTCCTCAATCAATCTTTTCAAACTTCTAGAGCAGTGACCTATTGCCTGTCATGTGCCTGGAACAACAACTATCAATGATCCATATTGTCTTTAGTTGTCCCTTCACAAAAGAGATGGTTAGTTGCATTTGGAAACCCAAGCCTTATTGGTCTTGGGCTTATCAAAATAAGTTGAAGGTAATGCAATAGTAATAGATCCTATAGTAAAGTTTTGAGGATCTTTCGCTGATGTTGATGGAGAACTTTCAATCACTTGGTCTTTCTTTGTCTTCCACACCATCTTTGTAAGCTTAGACTTGACCTTCAACATTTTGGAAGTTTTGCTGACTTTTGGTTGTTTTGATGATTGGACCTTTAGAATATCTTGCTAACACTGCAGCAGACTTTAGTGCTTAAGAAGTATTCCCTTCTTCCGAGACCAAATTTTCTTCTGAAGGCAATTTTCCACTTGCCTTCATCTTCATTTTGGAGCTTCCGAAAGGAAAAGTTTTTCCTTCCGAAGCTTGCTTCTTCTTGAAACTCTTTGAAGTCTCTTTCTTGGTCATGTGGACAGTACCTTTTGGATTGTAAGGACAATCCTTAGCAAGATGAGAGGTACTCCCACACATGACACCATCTATTTTCTTCTTCCTAAGAGCCTTCTTTTATGAACAAAGATGAACTTGATCACTTTCCTTCTCCATCTTCATCTGTGCAGATGTTGTGGAAGTTTCTTTAGGGTGAGAATCTCCTTTGGAGCTAGATGGTTCAAGTTGTGTAGTAGTGGTACATAACTAATCAACCTTCTTCTTGCTGCTGGGATGAGTTGAACATAAACTAGAACTCCTGGTACTAGAGTTTAATTTAGTGTATTCAGTCTTCACTACCTCAAATCGTTCAGAGATAAAAAATGAATTAGCTTAGAGTTAAAGGTGGCCTTGATCTCTTGAGCCTTCTTTGCTTTTCTAATGCGCTTCCTGATCAAGTTCTTTCTCATAGACTTGGTTATCCCAACCTTCTTACTCTCCTCAGAAGGATAGTGAGTGTTAGGTCTAGAAACATTAGATCTAGATCATTTTTATAGACTTAGAACTTTAATCAATACTTGTAATGAATGATTATGATTCATTATTTTGATGTATGCATTATGTATATAGGTTAACCCTTATTTGTGTTGATTTATGTATGATGGCAGGAACATTATACTTGGTCAATTTGTGAATTTTACTAAATGTAAGAAACATCTACGGATGAACATTTTGTTCTTCCGTAGATATGTTTCTTACAAAAACAATCATTTGAATACCTTCTGCGGATGAACAACCAGCTCTGAAGTTCAAGTGAAGATACCTTCGGAAGAACAAAGTACCTTCGGAAGAACAAACACCTATGGAAGACTATGTAGCTACGGAGTCCAAACACTTGTATTTAAATAATGCAAGTGTTACTAGTCAACAACACAAACCCTAGCAACCGTCACATCAATACATCATCAACATTAATATGATCAAAGCATATATTGTTTATTGCATTCATTCTTTATTCATTTGTAATCATTAATTAGTTTTAATGAAATACTTTTGAATCAATAAACATTTATTAGATTTGATATTGTGTTCGTATCATTGTGTTCGTCATAATAAACATTTACTTGATTTGATATATATTCATAAAATCAATTAAACAATATTTAATGATCATTCCACAATCATTAGCTTGATTCCATTCTTCTAATACTTATAATTCCGGATTGCGATCCTTGGATACACAGGTGGTATCAGAGCCAAGTGCTCATTTATTTAGATCGACTGATCTATCGGTGTTAGAATTATTTAGTTGTCTGCTTTTTCCATAAGATCTATCAGTTTTTCTGATTAGATCTATTGTTTTTTATCAAATCATTTTACTATGAATCGATTTTTGCTTTAAACAATAAAAACAAAAAATTTGTCTTTCAGCGAGTACTGTTTCAATACTCGTTTAAACTCAGATCAATTATTCACATTAATTGAATAATGGATCTAAGTTATTGATTGATATTCATATATTGTTCAAAATATTTGAACAAATACATTAACCGAATCCTTGATTTGATAATTAATTATCATTAAAAGGATTGACTGATTTGTGACCATAATTACTTAATTGTTAATTAAGTTTTGTCACTAATTAGTAAATTACTCAAGAAGAATCTTAGTTTAATTAAACTCTTAAACTTTAACTAAAAAATGAGTAACTTTGATGGATCATCATACCAACCTCCAAAGTTGGAAAGAAAAGCGGATTTAAATCTTGGAAAATCAAATTCAGGAATGAAGTGAATTATACTGATTCCGACTTATGGATTTCGATTACTGAAGGTCCTTATATTCCTCCCACTCTTGGTCGGATTATAATGACTATAATCAACCCATAAGTACAAAAGATCTGTCACCTAATGATGTTAAGAAGGTAAAAGTTGATATCAAATCATACAGCTTGCTTAGTATGGCTTTACCTGAAGAAATATTGATCAGATATGAGAATTACAAAACAGTCAATTCCTTGTGGAAGATTCTTCATACACTCTATAAAGGGATTAATGAAATCAGAAGCATTAGGAAGAACACACTTCACTCACAATATGAAACTTTTCATCATATTGAGGGTGAATCAATTCCTCAACAACTCCATAGATATGCAACTTGTAACAAAGATGAACATCTTGGAGTTGAAATACACTAATGAGGAATTAAACTAAAAGATGCTCCATAATTTTCCTGAAAGTTGAAAGCAAACTGTGTCCATGTTCAAGAACACCATAGACCTCAAAGCAACAGGTTTAGATACCTTAGTAGCTAAAGTGGAGGCTCTTGAAATGGATGAAAAATCAAGAAACAAGAGTGTGAGAACACATGTCACACCCTATCACTTTAAAGAAACAAAAAGTGCTGGAAGTGCTTTTATTTCTAATAATGATAGTGACAACTCTTGTACTTT
>BJCM01153728.1:0-19395 GCA_018326385.1 Flaveria bidentis | reverse complement strand
AGCAGACATACATTGGCCGAACCCATCAATCGGGATAACAGTCAGAAAATCTTGGGCATGAGGACCTTGCAAGCATTTGATAACCGCCTTCTGGCGTGGGGACAACCCAAAAGCTTCTCCCAAGCTCTAAGCGATTTTCCCAAACCATCAATCATGATTCGAATTGAAGTCATTTTTGAGCCAATTTCCACATGAAATGCGGTCTAAATTCGACAAATGGATTCGAATTGTTGTGAGTACATTTAAACTTTTGATTTTTGAATAACCTGAATAAAAGAATTGATATCCGAAATCCGAATAGAAATTCAAATTCGGATTAGATCGAATCCGAATACCCAAATAAGGTATTTCCAATTTTGTATTCAAATCGGATCACGGTTTGTTTTTTCTTTTTGGTTTTTTTTAACACCCCTACCAAAAAGAGGTAAGCCAACTCGCCTCTAGGGCCTCACACCTTAAACGCTCCATATGCACGCTTTTTCAAAACAAATAGCCAAGCACATAATGTTAACTATTTTGTAAAATCTAAAAGCTATGATACGATTTGGTTCAAACATGTGACAAAAGATGTACAAACAAACACATCTCTCTCACCGCATTCTTTTTTTACCGATCATTATTAACCCATCTAGTTAAGATAATCTACTTATTACATGTAATTATTAGGAGGTTATGTGTTCAAGTTTTACTCTGAACATCGAACTGAAAATAAATAGATGATCATGATTAAAATAACACATATCCTCTGAATCAGGTTATGCATTTATCGTTAGAAAAAATAAACAAATTAAAAATTATACGTTTGGCATGAATCATGATGCAATCATCCAAAACTGGCATCATCTTGTGATAAATAACCGCTTATAACGAACCAACACCGTTTGGTGTGGTGATGGCTTCTGAGATCAACACGGTGTGGTGGGCCCTTTCCCTCCCCTCCTTAAAAGTCAAAATTATGACACACACACACACACACACACACTTTGAGCTTCAACTGATCGAAAATGGCGGTGGTGGATAATGATCAGCATGTGGAAGATGATATCAACAACGGATCAAGCGGAAGCACAAGTTCAATCGCAAGGGTTAATGCTTCAAACGAGTAAGAGAATTTGTTCTCCTTCATGATCTTATATAATATGTTTGATTCAAAACGATTTGCGGTTTTATTAGCTACATGAACTTGCTTAATTTGTTGATAGTTTCTTCCATTGTTTTTGTAGGGCGAGGTTGAAGCTGGAAATGATCCGTCTGTATGAAGGGATGTTTGAGGATGATGATAAAGATGGATCAAGGGTTTCTGTTTCAACAAAGTATCTATTTCTTCTTAATTTTGTATCTTCTTTTTGGTGTTTACGGATTTAACATATTTTACTTACGGAAACTGAATAATCTGTTGATGAAATGTTTTCATAGGGCGGAAATGGAGCTCATGATTCACAGCATATACAAAGAGACTATATACCCTATGATTTGTGCAGATGTGAGTCTCACTAGCTTCTCTTATTTGTGTGTGTGTGTGTGTTTGTTCATGTGGTTCTGTTTGATCATTGTGCTGGTAAATTTGTTCCTAATGTTAGATTTACTGATCTCACTGTTACATTTTTCAATATATTGACTACTATGTGATTTACAGCACACAGTATGTTTATATGAGTGCTTTGATGAAATTTTTATTGTTATCTAGTATGTGTTAGGTCTAGGGATGCAAACGAACCAAGCCTGACTCGTACTCGAGAGATTGTTGTCATGTTTGTGGCTAAATCTGAGTTTGAGCTCATATCCTTAACAGAGCTCAATTTATAATTCTGTGAAGGGGTGGGTCAATCACACATCTTAAGATAGACAAGGCGGCTTGACTAGCTTGGCTCAGTTTGTTTACAACCCTATTTGGTGGCTGCAAGAACTTAAGAAATTGAAATTGAAAGCTAAAGTTGAAATTAGATGACTAATTAAATGTGTGAATTAGTAACATCCACAGCTCATGCCTTTTTACGAATGAAATAAAATCAATCAATATGACTAAATTCAGGAAAGATAGTCAAGACTTTAAATCAGGGCCAAGGAAATTGGGTCCAAGAATTGGGCAACCCGCCTATGGCATTTGTCTCAACGTTATTTCCATTGAACTGTTTTCGCCTATATGTTACGACCCAGAAACTCCACACGGATCAAAAGTTACTCCCGTTTTAACTTCGGACTCTTTTCTAGCCCACTTGCTCTATTGTTTTAAATACGAATCTGTCAATTGATGGATCATCTTTGTATCACTCTCTCAGCGTTTTTCTTAAAATCAGCATTTTCTTTGAATATTATGTTTAAATTCTTAAGTTAGTCAATCAATCATATCATAATTCAATCCTTGTCTTTAACTGATACATATCTATTTATATGTATCAACTATATCTCATCATATGTGACTTCATGTCTGGTTACCATCTACGAGAAACTTCAATATATGATTCTTTGTTATGTATGCTTTTTCACCAGAATTGTGCACCATGGTTTCAGTACTGGGTTCTATTCAATTATATGTAGTAATGCTTACTGTTGGTTCATGTGTTTCAGATCAACAGAAAGCATCAAAACTTTCTGTTTATGATACGAGAGAAATTTGGCTTGGATTTGTCAATGGCAATAACATGGTAAGAAATACACAAATCATATATAGAAAGTGGTATATCTTGTAGCTTACAATACATTGTTTTTTTATCAGGAACCTTCATAACATGGAGATTAATTTAGGATCTCAATCTTTGCAACTCAAGTTCTTAAATGGAATTTCGATGCCAATTACTACAGGGAAGAGTATCGAAGGAAATGAACAAAGACCCTTTTTAGTAGCTTTGGTAGATGGGATGTCAGGCCAGATTGTAACTACAGGTGCTGAAGCTGCAATGGAAGTTGAAATAGTTGTTCTTGAAGGCGATTCTAATGATAATGAAGCAGATAACTGGACTTCTGATGAATTTAACGATAAGATCATTGGTGAATGGAATGGAAAGAAAGTGCTTCAAGGAAAAACTATTATGAACTTAAATAAAGGTATTGTATCTGTAGATAAGATTTCATTCACACACAATTCGGTCTGGAAGGGGAAAAGAAAGTGCAGGATTGGTGCAAGATCCGTGAATGCCATTTTTCGAACTCGTGTAAAAGAAGCGAAAACAGAATTGTTTTTTGTGAGGGACAAACGCAAACTTTGTAAGTTATTTTCTTCTAAGACATGAAATTCTTTCTTAAGTAGGTAAATATGAGTTATTTATATATTTGAGGTAGCTTGTTGGCCTCACCAAGCAAGTTAGGTAACGGGTCAAACAGGTTCATGTTTAGCAGGTCATTTATTTGCACGAAGTCGGGGCGGGTTGACCAACAATCCCTTCCATACTACCTTTTTGCAATAATTGATGCACTATATATGGTTACAAAAGATTATTGCAATAATAGTAAACATAGACTTTTAGGGACTTTCAACTAATTTGACCAGTCCTCTTTTAGCTGAGATTATTTAATTGACCCATTCGAGATAATACACAACCTAAGCGGGTCTATTCATATGTACATAGGTTGAATTCCGCCGCCTCTAATTGTATAAGGTGAATTTGGTCCTTTTGTGTAGCTTATGTTTTGGTTGCTACTTGCTAGTCATGAGTAAGTACCTTACGCATTGCTTATGCTTATACTTTGCACTTTGCAGTGTACAAAAAGCACGAAATTCCATCATCATCCGACCATTTATATCGACTGTACAAGATTTCAAGACGTGGTGATTGCTTCAACCGGTTGAGTACAGCACACATAAACACTGTGATGGACCTCCTTACTCTCCATGCTATAAATCCACAAAGGCTAAAAAATGTAAGTATTTACTTGTTTCTCCACGACCCGTTTGTCCACCAATGATTTTCTAATGGCTCTAAAAATGTCCTATATTGCAGATACTTGATGTTCGTCCTAACGTATGGAAGATCATTATGGACCATGCAAATAGGTGTAAGGATGATAAGGGGATATACGTGTACCATTATCCAAGGGATGGTCAAAAGAGTAACGGTGTGGCTTTTAATATTTCTGGACAGTTGGTGGGCACAATTGCAGGATCGCATTTTGTTCCTTCTGATAAGCTTCCCAATAATGAAAGGGTATGTTTTCTCTATTGAAACGGGCAGGTTGGGTAATGGGTCATTTTAGTATGATTTGACCTGCAAAGACTTTTTTGTCAACATTTAGTTAAATAAGATTTCAGTGAGACTAATATTTATCCCAACAGGTTGATGCTCAGAAGCTAATAGTGTCTTCATCTGAACACTGGGAGGAAGTAGTCCCTTTTAACGACCAAGATTCACTTATCAACCATCTTCAATCGCGGACCACCTTGAACCAACCCTCATCCTATAATAATCTTAAGGTGGTGATTCCTCAGACAAGTGACCCACATAATCACACAAGCCTTATGTCTCCAAAAAGTCAAAGTCATAGCCCAAAACGTCCTGCTTCTTCTGAACACACAATCTCAAACTCCCCAAAACAACCAAGATATGATCATCCAAAGCCGAGTCCATCTACACCGAGTGTTGGCCCTGATACTAGTATGCGCCACAAAGCGAACAACTTGGAACTAACTCCAGATGATAATGATGATGATGATGATTATTTGAAGTATCTAAACCTGCGTGATAGATGGAAGATCGTGTGGTGTGCGGTAGGATGGATTTCTGTGATCTTAAAACTGCGCAAGAGTAGAATGACATCTTGTCATCACGATACGTTTATAGTGTTTGCAGCCTCCTTAGAACATGCACAGACTTGTGACTGAAAGGTGAATGTTTGTAAATAAATGCTGCAGAGGAATGCTTTCTTTTTCCGGCCTTTGGGAAGTTAAGGAGCTGATGTACAAGGAAAGGTGTTCGAGGAGATTAAATTATTGTTATGTACAAATGTTGTCTCAAAAACATATCTATATGTTTGTGTTTGCTCCATATTATAGGTTTGTGGGTTGTGTTTGAGTGTGCTCTAAATCTTATTTTAACTTATTTTTTTGCTTCTGGATAAAAATTTTGTATTATAGGATGTGCCCTTTGAAAACCTCTAGGGGTAGTCGGTTAATACCATTGTTACTTTTGATAAAAGCAAGTAAAGAAGGAACACATAATTTTATAGTTTGATAAAATAAGAGTAAAATATTAATGATATAAGTTATTTTTAAGAAAAATAATAAAATGAGAAAATGTGTAATATTTATATTTAATAAAGCAAACATATGTAATTAAACTTTTAGTTTGAGTATATATGTAATTAACTAAGTTTTAGAAGCGGATATATGTAATTAAATTTTTAACTTGGGTGTATATATATATATATATATATATCTATATGTAATTAACTAAGTTTTACAAGAGAATATATGTAATTAAAACTTTAAATTGGATATATATATGTAATTAATAAAGTTTATAGGGGGATATATATAATTCTCCCTAAATTATATGTCTAATTGTAACAATTTAAAATATATATATAAGAACTTATTTAAAATTGATTTAAATTAATATATAAATAAATAAAAGGTTTTGATTGTTAATGAATAAATTATGGGTAAACATTACGAATAGAATTATTGAAAATGAATTTTTTTGTATTGAAAATACGAGACAATAGTGGATCGTTATGGGTTTTTAGGTTGAACATAACGGTCTCTCAAGAAAGGAGATCGGGGATCAGATCACAAAACCTCATAGTGGACCGCTAAGGTTAGGGGTAACGGTTCATGTGATGATCATGGACCATCATGGTCGGGCTTTACGGTCCGCAAGAAATATTCTATTTCAAGATGCAAATATTCCATATAGAATATATGACTATTGTGTTGGGCGTATGCATGAACCCTAGCTCTTTGGCGTGGATTCGTCATGAGCGGTGATGGAAAATAATAACTTGGATTTGTGAAAAAACCTAGCATAAGGTAATCAACATGAATGATTATGATCAATTAAATAAATTAAATCGAGTGGGGAATTCTGAAGGTTTTGCATGTGGAAGTTATGTCAATTTAACGTATGTCTTTATGAGACATGATTATAGAAGAACTCACCAACTATTGTGTGAGAACGTGTTCGGGAAGCTCATCACTATGAGTCTAATAGCTTCCCTTTTTCTTAAATGTTTTGGAGTTGCATCCGAGTTCGTAAATGATTTGACATAAACTTTTTGAAAGTGTGTAGAGAAGTAAAACAATCCAGAGAACTGGCTAGCTATGGTGTTACGTCCAGATCGATGATGAGCATCAGACACGAGCAAATCATTTAGGTAAATAGAGGGTTATGGTATGTAACATCTAGCTTAAACCTCGGAGCATATGTGCGCTTAGTTGGATCCATCTAGGTAGGAAAATCACACTCTACATTGAATACTCAATCTAATGCCACAATGAAGACTATGGATAGGATTGGACTAGTTCGAGATCATAATAGGAATTGTGATAGGACTAGGGGATAATGGTAGTCTGATGCCATAGCAGAGATCTATAGATATGACTTGGGCTAGCCTGTGACTGCATCAAAGATTGTGAATAGGGTTGAGCGGATTTGATAGTGAGGGATTCATTATGTCGGTGCGCCTATAACATAAGCTCTTATTGTTATATATATTAAGCTTAGAGTGACACATATATGATCAAAACTGATGCTACGTTGTAGCGACTTTGGTATAGATTTGATTTGTTGATATTTACTTGCACGCTTGTCATATTGTTTAATTTCTTCAGAGTCATTGATCATGACTCACCAACACGTTGTTGTTGATGTGTTTTAGCTTGTGATGTACGAGTAGGGAATGCCGAAAGGCAATAAGTGATCACGTGTTAATAATTTGGTGTTTAATTGATCTAAATGTTTGATTTGATATGGTGGAACAAGTTCAAATTGTTGGTGTTTTGGATTATAGATGATTGGAGCTAAACTAAGCTTAATTTGGATGAAAAGATGCAAAACAGGAAACCGGAACTAAGTTTGGTGAAACATGAAGAGTATGGAAGAAGCGGGATGGAAATCGGAGCCCGAGAAGTGAAGATATGCAAAAAACGAAAGTTCAAGACCATGGTAACTTAAAATGAGCATAACTTGGGCTAGGAAAAGAGTTACAGGGTCCACAACCGGTCAACGAAAAACTCGTGAAAAACTACATGTGAAAAACAAATTTCTACAGGGGCCCGGCGTATGATACACCGGGTATGGGCGTATCATACGCCGGTTAGCGTATTGGCAACGTATTTATGGGCGCATTTGACAAAATTTTCAGAAATTTGGGCGTATTATACGCCCAATATGGGCGTATGATATGCCGGTCCCCCAACCAGCTCTCAGAATTTTGTGGTTTTCAAGTTTATTTAAGTCAAATCAACCCTAATTCGATCAAGATCTTCTTGGAGACGAAAAGTGACGAACTTTAGGTGATTTTTGATGTTCTAAGGCTCCCCAAATCATCAACAAACATTCTACAAGTCAAGATTGAAGATTAAACAAAGATGATATGTGACTAAGTTCTCTTGATTGCTTTCGGGAGTATGATTCATGTAAAGTGAGATGATTGGTATGATTGATTAAGTTTTTGTATTAAACATTGATCTATTGAATGAAACATTATGTTTTGATTGATTTAAACAAGTTACTTATAAATAAAGTTGTTTGCTTGATTATTAGTTCTTCGGTTTTCTTGCATCGTGAACTCATTAAGAAAAGTAGGCAACGTGATATAATTGAAATGGTAACATTGTGAATGAACGAGTCTGAAAAGATTGTTCCTTTGTTATCACTTTAATAAAAAGTTGAGATCTTTAAGTATTGTTTCTTCCAAACCCTAATTTAGAATTACCAATTGTTGATCTTAAAGAATTGTAAACCCGGAAGTAATTGTCTTTGAATATTTAAGTTAATTAGTTCTAAAGTTTCTTGCTTTATGCACTTTTGCTTAGTAATCTATTCAAAGTTCCAATTTTTAATTACAAAGTTTGAGTCTTTAAGTTAATCGAGTCGTATTCGTTAAACACTTTCCACATATTCCCTGTGAAGACGATCTTACTTACCCTTGCACAAGGTAGCTAAGACCGATAAATTAAATTGTTTTTTATGGAGTCTCGACAACTAGATCAATAAGCTATGTCAAGGAGACTCAGCAAGATAAGCATGAATACGATCTTCACATAGAAGATAAAGACTAGTTAAAACCTGCATGGGGCAGTGTAATTGATTTATGTTTCGGTAACTTTAAACTTGTTAGGCGCGTGGATATTTATAGCACTGTTAAGGTTTAGTTCAGTCTAATTTGTGATCTTGAATGTTAAGATTTCTGCTATGTATATTGTGATGCGATATAAATCGCCTCACCCGTAAATTAATATGTGATAAGATACATAACAATAAAATACACATCAAAGTTGATAAATGCAATTAACTTAATACAAGAACAATGTTTTCAAAGTATCACAATTGTTAAACCATTCATATACTTAAAACACATCACTTGCCATATCAGACTCGCATTTATCGTTGTATTCATTTTTTAGCGTTACATCTTTTTTCAAACATCTGTTTAAAAAATAAATAATTAATGTGTGTACATGTGTTCATCGTGTAAGTAGAGACAGCCCACCATCATTTGTTACATTTGAGGGTATTCGATAATCCAGGCGAGGAGGCGTGCAAATGAAACCTCCAACCGTGTGTCCGGTTCTTGTTTGCCAAATCACTTGTTCATATCGATCAGTTTCATAGTGATGAAGATGCTCTTAGATTCCGATCACTTATCTTACCAGCTTCTTAGTTCCCTAGTTCCCTTTTAATCTAACTTGCAAACTATTAGTGCTACATTGTGTATATATGATTTTTTTTCACTTAGTGATTCTAATGTTTAACGATCCAAAGTAAATCTTGCTTTTGTATTTTATGTGTTTAAGGGTGTATTAGTTGTCTGATTGAATTGTTAAATCTAAATTGATCATTATTTTTATTCACGACATAAACACCAATACCAACCTTAACCAATACACATTTAAAATGTGTAACCCAAACACAACTCATTTTACCTATTTATTTTAAACGTGTCAAACTAACTGACAAGTGGTATCAAGTTGTAAACAAGTTTATTGAGTTGATGATTTTTAACAAACGAGTTAAACGGATAGTAAACAAGTTTATCGGTCGATCTGTTTGATTTAACAAGTTAAATAGCTAAACACGTGCACAATCCCTTTAACAAACATGTCACCTAAACATGATTGTTTTTTAAACGGGTTATATTTTGTGACAACTCACAACTTAATGATTTCAAGCGTGTTTTGGGTCATGTCAGAAACTCGCGATCCTAAATAAAATAAAAATTAATGACATTATGTCACGTAACTATAAAGCGTGGTAAATTGATTAATTGGCACAAGAAAATGTTATCTTAAATAATGTTTGTTGAAACACAATGTTGAGACAAATTTTGGATGGATTTAACTTTTAGTTCATCAAATAGATATCTTCTTGTATTGTGAATCAAAATAACTTATAAGTTTGGAATATACATTACAAACGTAGTATTTTTAGACTTATAATATCTATAAAAAATTAAAAGATATCTTTGTTTGGTTTGCTTTTGTCATTTCACTCTAAGCGCACTTAGTTATTACTTATATTTTCTTATTCTTCATATTTACTTCTATTTAGGTTATAAATGAAAAGAATCATGTGATCAAGTTTCTTATACTCTATCTAAGTTATTAAGTTTCATATTTATAAAACATTTCAAATAATCTAACAATATTAAGTGATTTTGGTTTACAAAAAAAAGTAACCTCACACAACAGTATTTAAAGTTATCAAGTATCACATTAAAATCACACAGTTTTATTTTTCCTCTTAAGACTAAATTTTCATTAGGTGTTATAATCTTGTAAAATAGAGTACAAAAGTAAAGTTATTAAAGTTATTGAGATCCATCACTATATATTTAGAATCTTTCCATGAAGCAAAGTGCAAACATATCCATCACAAATAATAAAAAATGTCATTTGATTCATCTTTACAAACAATTCTCCTCTCATTATTTTCATTCATCATCTTCATCATTTTCATTCACAACAAATGGAATTCAAACCATTTCAAAACTAACAAGAACACACCACCATCTCCATGGAAGCTTCCGGTCATCGGAAACCTCCGCCAACTGGGCTCGAGCCCGTACCGAGCCCTCCAAACCTTGTCCCAAAATATGGTCCAATCATGCTCCTCCACCTCGGTAGCTTACTGACACTAGTAGCGTCATCTTCCGAGGTGGCACGAGAGATCATGAGCACTCATGATCTCTCATTTGTTAGTCGACCCAACTTAACCATTCCCAAGATATTATTTTACAATAATATGGACATAGCTTTCGCCCCGTTTGGTGAATACTGGAGCCGATTGAAAAGCATCGCGTCAGTTCATCTTTTAAATAACACAAAAGTTAAGTCATATAAAAAATTAGAGAGGGTTAGGGCTGCAAATGAACTGAACGAACACGAATAAGGACTTGTTCGTGTTCGTTCGTTTAGAAATAAACTTGTTCACGAACACTTATCGAATGAGATTTTTTGTTCGTGTTCGTTCGTTTAGAAATAAACTTGTTCACGAACACTTATCGAACGAGATTTTTTGTTCGTGTTCGTTCATTAAGAAAATGAGCATGTTCATGAACTGTTCACGAACACTTACCGAACACAAACGAACACAAACAAAAGCAAACGAATATAAACAATTGTTCATGAACATGATGAACACACAAAAATTCATAAACACAAACGAATACAAATTATTATAGATTTATTTTAGAATAAAATTTATATTTTTTTATTACAAAGATTACACAAAAGTAATAAAAAAAATAATAAGTAGTTAACATATATATCAAACTATATTTGATATAATAATTATAAAAATAACTGACACAATAATTAAAAATATAAACGAACATAAACGGACACTTTATCGAACGTTCACGAACGAACACTAACGAACATAAAAGAACACATTATCGAATGTTCGCGAACATAAATGAACGAACGTGGGTTGTGTTCATGTTCGTTCGTTTAACTAAACGAACGGAATTTTCGTGTTCGTGTTCGTTCGTTTACTAAAGGAACGAATATAAACGAACTTCCCGCCGAACGGTTCACGAACTGTTCGCTGAACGTTCAGTTCGTTTGCAGCCCTAGAGAGGATGAAGTCGGGTTTATGCTCGGTGTGCTCGGAGGGAGTCACGGTGCAACAGTCGATATCGGGCCATTGTTTCGTTCGTATGTCAATAACATAATTTTTCGAGGCGCCATTGGAAGGGCGTCTAACGATAGGCTAAAGCGCATGAATATATTAAAAGATTTTGTTGATATATTCGCAGCTTTCAGTGTCACAAGTTATATCCCATGGTTATCATGGGTAGATCGACTTACTGGTTCGGTAGAAAGAGCGAAACAAATCGCTAATGAGTTTGATGAGTTTCTTGAAGGTGTTATTAAAGAACATGTGAACAAACATAAGGAGGAGGGTGCTAAAAATGATGAAGTGAAAGACTTTGTGGATATCTTGTTAGATGTGCAGAAAGATAACACAACTGGTTTTACCCTTGGTAGGAATTCAGTTAAAGCGCTCTTGTTGGTATGATTCTTTATATCGTAAATATATGTATACAACTAGAAAATAGATGAAAGCAACCGAAATTTGTGGTTTTCATCGATAAAACTAGGTGATTGGACTTAAGCCTGTAAATGAACCGAACGTTAGTGAACTGTTCGTGAACTTTGCGGCGGAAATTTCGTTTATTTTCGTTCATTAATTAGGAAGATGAACGAGCATGCACAAAAAAATTGTGTTCGTTTATTTAAACGAAAAAACATGAACTCATAACATGAACACATGTTTTGTTCGTTTGTTTATGTTCATGAATGTCCATTTATGTTCGTTTAATTTTTTTATATATTTGAAATATGATAAACTAGAACGTAAAAGTTCAATGAGATTTCAATTTCCACTAAAGCATTCGATGGTTCAAAAAGAGAAGTAATATCGTTGTTGCATTTTTTAAAAAGGTAAAACTAAAATAAAAGTTTATTTGGTTGCAATTTGCATAAGTTTTTTAGAAAATTATATATAATATGAATTGGTCGATGGCAATCCTATTGATATTTTTAAATTTTATATTTTTGTCAATGATAATCCTATTATAAAAAAAATGTAACTCTGTTTCTTTCCTTTATGTTTGTTTCAAAACAATTTAAAGTCAATAGTGTGGTTCAAAGCTACTAAGAAACGCTAAAATGATGTAAAAGCTACAACAATGGGTTATAGAACATTAAAGAGATTATATTTTTGCGTGACGTGTTTGCTGGGACAGAGTCAACATTTGCAAGCCTAGAATGGGCGATGAGCGAGCTGGTAAAAAACCCAAAAATAATGAAAAAGCTACAACAAGAACTAACACAAGTAGCACAAGGAAGATCTATGATCTTCGAGGAGGATTTGAAGAACACACATTATCTGAAAGCGATCATCAAAGAATCTTTCCGATTGCATACTCCTGTCCCGCTTCTTGTTCCTCGAAAATCATTGCAAGATGTAAAACTAATGGGTACGATATTCCAGCGGGTACTCAAGTTCTTATCAATGCTTGGGCAATAGCAAAAGATCCTAATATATGCGATGAACCAACCGAGTTTAGGCCTGAGAGGTTCTTGAATAGTTCTTTTGACTATAACGGGTCACATTTTGAACTGATTCCTTATGGTGCGGCTCGAAGAATATGCTCTGCTATGCAATTTAGCATTGCGATTATAGAACTTGCGTTAGCGAATATCGTTTACAAGTTTGATTTGACGTTGCCAAACGGAATGAAAAATGAGGATCTAGATATGAGTGATGCATATGGAGTTACAATGCATAGGAAGTTCCCTTTATTAGTTACGGTGAGTCATCGCTTCTAGTAATCTTATATGTGAAATATACTGAAAACCGTATAAACAATTGTACAAAATGTTTAAGAGAGATAATAGGTGAGAGAGGGTGGATTATACTCTTACATATTACTCTCTTATGTATCATAGTTAGCTATGAATACAAAATGTGTACGTGTTACTAGACTTGCACAAAAAACCGGGTACGGACCCGACCCGGGTCCGGGTACAACCCGTTACCGGGTGTACCGGGTTCGTACCCAGAAAAAACCGGTGGTTTGAACCCGGTTTGGGTTTTTTGGAATTTCCCGGACCCAACCCTACCTGGACCCTACCCGACCCGGTTGAACCCGAGTACAACCCGGTTTTGACTGTTTTTTTAACTAGCCGTTTTTAACGGCTATATAGCCATGGTGAATCATTTTGACTGTTTTTTTGTTGTTTTTTGCCCCTTAAATTAGTATAAATAAGTGTGAGTTGATATGGTTAGGTACCCAAGCCTCAAACACAAAAAAACATACGCAAAAAACGCAAAAAATACTCTCGTTTACTCTCTCATCTTACACTTTTACTCGCAAATCTCGATATGGCTCACTCTCAATCTTCCGTTGGTCAAGGTTCATCAAACTCTCCAACCGTCGTTCGTGTTCTTGCACACAAATAAATAATAAATTAATGAGTTATAGATGTTTTTTAATGTTGTTATAATAATAATAATAATAATATTATTATTATTATTTATAACAATAACAATAACAACAATAACAATAACAATAACAATAACAATAGTAATAGTAATAGTAATAATAATAATAATAATAATAATAATAATAATAGTAATAATAATTTAAAAAAAATTAAAAACCCGGTTGTACCCGGTTCTGGACCCGACCCGACCCTAACCAGGTAGGCCGGGTAGGGTTTTAGTGCCCTCCAACCCGACCCGAGTTCGTACCCGGGTTCGTCAATACCCGGGTACAAAAAAACCCGACCGGACCGAACCCGGTTTGAACCCGGTTCCGGGTCCGGCCCAAAACCCGGTTTGTGCAAGTCAACGTGTTACCATTGTTTCTTTATTTTAATATCGAGTGTATTTAAAGGAAAAAATAATCATGGTTTTTTGTTTAAAAATAATTGTGCATGGTTCACTCAAATGTTAGATTTGTTTATTAGAACCTTTTAATACAATCAACTATCTACAATAATCACATCATGTGTTTAATGAATCTAACAAGCATCTAAGTTTTCTTCACTTGTTCTTCCTGTTGGTCATGTTATTTGTTGGTGATGATTCGTATCAAACTCGACTTTTGAATCTTTAAATCTATAATTTTAGATATTTTCATTGTTTTGTAATCTATATTGTGTTTAAAGGTTGTTGTGGTATGCAATATGTGGTTGGGATATACCAAACATTTTTTAAAAGTCACTAATGATATATTTTGTAAATAAAATAGGTGATATCCTTTCTGCTTCACAAGTTGTTCCGCTTTGATTTTGGGCTTTTATAAACAAGTGATCCTAAATAAAACATGAAATATATACGTTAAAAGAGGTCTAACCATTCATTATATTTTGAAAATTTTGAAGCCAATTTACAAAAAAATGAATAATCGACCGCGAAACCAAAACGATAACTGTTTAAATAATTTCATGGTTTTAAATCGAAATATAAATATTTCTACTTATGACAGGTGAAGTGGTGAACCATTGAATAGCAAAATAGGGCCCAAATGCTTTGTGGGCTGGAACTGGAATGCTAAACTAGAGGTGGGTAAAACGGGTTTTGGGCCTTACCCGAAACCACGTACAAATCGGGTTCGGTCCAATCAGAATTTTTTCACCAGGGTTGAGGCGAAACCAGGTATGAACCCGGGTCGGGTTCACTTGTTTGAAAACCCTACCCGCTATACCCGTGTAGGGTAGGGTCGGGTCTGGAACCGGGTCCAATACCAGGTTTAGTTTTTATTTTCTTTTTTTTTTATTTTCTTGTGTGTGTGTGTGTTCAATACCGGGTTCAAATCGGGTTCAACTGGACTGGGTTCGGGTCGGGTTGGGTTCACTAAAAAACTCAAAATCTAAAACTAGTTCCAACCCTACGGGTTTAAACGGGTCCAATCTGAGTATACCTTCCATCGGATACTACCCTTACCCAAGTCCAGGTCCGGATCGGACCCAGTTTTTATGCCCACTTCTATGCTAAACTATTATTGATAAAATGAACATTTTATATTTCCTTTCTTAATTTCTTATAGCCCGAGCGGCCCAGCCCACTCCATAACACAATCTAAAAGAATTATAATTAGTTTATTTGAATAAAAAAGTTATTTATGACTTCATTGTATCTATTAAAGTTGCATAAACCCTCATTTGAATCTATTCAAATTATAAAGTAGATCACTATCAGTCATTATTGTAAAAAGTGTGAACTTAAAACGGGTTTAAATGAGAGAATGTGAAACGACCATTGTGTCATGTTATATGATCACTTGTCGCCTCAACCAATGTCACCACTCTCGCCACCGCCACCGCCGTCACCGTCATCACAACCACAACCGCCGCCATATTACCACCGCCATCTTCCACATTGCCACTACCGTATCCACCTCATGTCCTCATCACCGCCACCTCAGATTTCATATTAGAAAACCAAATTAAAGATTTTACTTAAACCATACCAAAGTAATTTCTAATAAGTTGTAACATAATATAAAGTTAACTTGATCACAGGTAATCATTACAAACACATAAAACATCAAGGTCTAACAAAGGAAAATTCAAAATAAAAAATAATTTAGAATATTAGGATAAATTATTTCTAATTAAACTTAATTAAAATTAACAAAATAACATATTATTAAGTAAACAGTCTAGTAAAACATAAGATGAATTCATGAAACTACTCTTCAATCACCCAAAGCTGAAATCAAATATAACCAATATGTAAATCAAATCAAAACACTTTCTAATAATAAGGTATTACAGTGACATTGTATCCTATTATCACGTCTGCTTGATCCACCGAATATGTCCTTGCTAGAGCAAAGCCACGAGCAAGCCGAAAAACACCACTACCCCCAACCACCGGCATCTCTCTAACTTCATTCATGATAAAGTTCCAACCCACAACGCTAAGAGAGCTACCGTTGTAGTCACCAGAGACAAAGTTGTAGGTTAGGGTCATGAGGAGGCTCAACTCGTTGTCCTTGGACGACAACGTGTAGAGCCCCTGAGCTCGACCAATAAGGGTCGAGTTGATATCAGGAGTGGTTGTGAGGGGGTTGTCAATGACATAAATAGACCCAAACTCAAACCTAGCTCTCCAGTTGGTACGTGTGGCATTCACTGGTTGACCTGCCACACGGACACCAGAGGGGTTGGGTCCACTAGGGGTGTCGTGCATGTAAAACTGGATATGCGTTTCGTTGCACTTTCTGGCCTCTGACATCACGACCATAAAAACCGCAACCAAAACTAAGGAAAATAGTGTTTTATGTAAGCCATTAGTAGAAATGGTATTCAAACAATTGCTTGTTTATTTGTTTTCTGATGTGATCCAACTTACCTTCATATATATATACGTGTGTACATATATTCTGGCTTGAAAGTCAAAAGTTAAAATTAGAAGAATTTATATCTTAGAGTTGACTAACCAACCATAGTTGTCTTCATAACATGAATCTGGAACCTGTGTGCAAACCTATATAGAAAAATTAGCAAAGTTTGACAAAAGTATGTCTTTAGAAAACAAATTCAAAGTCCTTACAAACGGCTAATTTGAATTGTAATTAAACTTAGTTTTGATGTATTTATTGTTTAATTATATAATAAGCTAGGTTGATATTCAAACATTATAAAACATAAGATCGTCATGTTTCCAACTTAAGAAAAGTGTGAACTATCAACTACTACCTCTCTGTATAACAAGTCTACTAACAGATATTATAGATATTCAGATGGAATGATATGTCACAAAATCATACCTACTACTACTACTTGTATGGGTAGTTGATCCAACAGTTACGAACCAATAGGCGCGCGGTATTGATACTGTAATATAGGATATTGTATACTTGAATTTTCTAACAAACCTCCCAGCAGCATCAAGACTTTAAGAAAGGTAATATAGCTAAACATTGGTTTAATTGGTAATCTTTTAACACATTCACGTATTTATATCAAATAAACATATGGAATTACCAATAATGTAATACATGAGACACCATAGAGCCGGTCAAATAGAAGATTCATGCGTCGAATAGGAATTTATGTAGACGTTTGATAGAATAACTAAAAGTGGGATACACGCATTAAAGTTAAAGAGTGTGTGAAAATTAATCTAGGTTAATAATAATTTGTTGAGAGTAAAATGCATGAAGATCCAACTGGGACCAGTCCAACTGTAAAACCCAACCCAGATAACAAAAGCCCAATCAAAGAAAACAGAAGCCAACAAGTGAAAAATATCCTTGCAAAAATGAAGGACTATAAGTTGACATAGAAGAATAGTGTAGGGTATTTAAAAATTTATTAATTATTCCTTTATAATGTTGATTGTTAGAAAAAGTTTGTTAGATTTCTCTTCTCATCCATTCTTCTGTAACATCTTATCTCCAATTCTAGCAATACAATTGATCCTATTCTATCCATTTCTAATTATCATTTGATTATATTTATATAATCACACAACATTGGTGCTTTCATTGACCATTGGCCATGGCTGATGGTACTCGATTTAAGGTTTTGGATGATCATATTTCCAAGTTGCAGGACAATTATCGTGAATTGTCTTCGCAATTGGCTACCGCCGCTCGGCAATCCAATGTCGAGTTGATTGCTTCTTAGTTGGAGGATACGAAACAAGCTGTGAACAAGCTGTGTGTGCAGGTGGGTTTATTGGCTAGAAATAAGGGTTCCCCTTCTAATGATTCTCTTAAATCTTTTGGTGATTCTCCTACGTTTGATTCTACACCTTTTGGTCGCTACAAACCGGCACCTATCAACTTACCCCGTTTTGCTGGATCTCATCCGGAACGTTGGGTCACCCAAGCCAATCGCAATTTCGACTTCTATCGAATCCCTGCAGCTGATCGTTTATTGATCGCTTTGTTTTATTTTGATGATTTTGCGGGGATTGGTATGATTGGACGGATCGTCATGATCCTCTCCCCAATTTGATAGCGTTCACAGCCGCTCTTATCAAACGCTTCGGTTAGAAAACCTTAGAACAACCTGAAGGGTTGCTCGCTAAATTGCATCAAACATCCACCGTCGAAGAATACCGTAATCGTTTTGAGGAAATCTCCAATCGCACAACGGTGGCGCTGCCACCGGAATTTTTAATTTCATGTTACATTTCCGGGCTCCGGCTGGACATTAAGCAATCTGTTTTGATCCACAAGCTCAACATATTGGAAGAGGCCATGGAGAAGGCCCAATTACATGAAAATAGGATTAATCTGGAATGTGGCTCGGGCCGTGTCTCGTTGGGCTCGGGTAAGCCCCTGTTATCAACGCCTAAATCCTAGCCCACTTCCCTTACATCTCCTGCTACTACTGGGTCTTCCATTCCCAAATCTTCTACAATCACAACGGTGGGTTTTCGTCGATTGTCCCCTTCTGAGATGTCTCAGAAGCGAGCCTTGGGTCTTTGTTTTAGGTGTGATGAAAAGTACACCTCGGATCACAACGCCACTCCTCAGTTACTCTTCTTTGACGATGACCCGGGTCCCGACCAATCTACCGATTCTGGCGGCTCTGAAACCGTGGACGCTACTCTAGCTGACTCGTTTCAACTTGATGAGGTAAAATCTCACTCCGCTATTTCCTACAATGCCTTGGCTGGGGGTTGTTCGGCCTCTACGTTGCGTTTTCAGGGGACGGTAAAGGGCCAAGCTGTGCAAGTGTTATTAGATGATGGTAGTACCCACTGTTTTGTACAAACCAGGATTGCTAAATTTTTAAACCTGGTGATTGAATCGATCCCACCCTTCACTGTATTAGTTGGTAGTGGCGAGTGTTTACCATGTACCGGGGTTGCTAAACAAGTTGAATTGGTTATTCAAGGTTCGTTGGTGTTAATTGACTTCTTTGTTTTGCCACTCCAAGGCTGGGATATGGTAATCGATGTCTCTTGGTTGTCGACACTAGGTCCGGTTGTTACTAATTATGCGACGGCTCTGTTTGAATTTCAATTTGGTACCTCTCGGGTTACTTGGAAAGGTGAGTCTTCTACCACTGCTGCTCCAATTTAGTTTCATAGATTAAAGAAGTTGGCTCACACTAATGCCATTATTCAATATTTTCATATACAATTGTTGCCTTCTCATGTTGCTGATATGACCCCTGTTCCACCGGATATTCAACAATTATTATCAGAATTTTCTCAGGTTTTTCAACCTCCCACGGGGCTGCCACCTATACGTCTTCAGGAT
>BJCM01153726.1:0-14443 GCA_018326385.1 Flaveria bidentis | reverse complement strand
GCTAATGGACCAGTCGCACGACTGAACCAGGAGACTGGATCAGTCGCACGATTGAGACATAAGATTGACTCAATCGCACGACTGAACCTTCAGTCGTGTGTATGAATCAATCGCATGATTCAGTCGCACGACTGAACCATGCTAATGGTTCAGTCGTACGATTGACAAACCCTAACCTATAAATACCACCTAATTCGTGGAAAAACGTAACACTTCAAGAATTTCGACTCACATACGTACCCTAGTCGTCAAGAGACTCCAGAGAACCTGTTCCAACTTCATAGTTCACAGTTGATCGTGTTCTAATCGTTCTTAACGTTTCTTTAATCGTTAGATTGATCTGAACTGCGTTCTCACTGATTGGATCACCAATCAAATAGGATTCCGCACTATTTGATTAGGTATACATATATAATCAGTTAGTACTCTGTACGTACATGGTCCCTAACAAAAAGCAAATTTAAAAGTACTGAGAGAGAAAAATCACACTTAACAATATATCTCGAGGAACCTTCACTTGATAGAAAACAAGAACTAGATGTTTTACGATATTGGAAGGATAATCAAGGAAGGTATCCGCAGTTGGCTTTTATGGCTCGTGATATTTTGACCATTCCAATCACGACCGTTGCTTTAGAATCATCTTTCAGTATTAGTGGCCAAGTTATAAGTAAATATCGAATTTCACTTGTATCTTCAAATGTCGAAGCATTGTTATGTACACGTGATAGGTTGTTTGAATTAGAAGCTATTATGGTTAATTTATTATATTTGTAACTTTAGATCGCATATGCTTTCATTTTAATAGTAAACCATACATCTTTTATTTTTCATATATTCAGATGGGAAGGAGAAAGAAAATGAGATGGAAGAAGAATTTCTAGAAAATATCTAAGCGTTGATTTTGACTTTTGATAGTAACAACTTTTAGGTAATATTCATATCCATTATACATACACTTCAAATATTGTTAATTTGTGTATTGAGGTTTCATTAATTTTTTTGATTATAGTATTGTCCATGGAGCTCCAAATGGGTATAGATGCATAATCAACCTTCATCTTTGATTTGAAAATATTTAAAGTGGTTATCAATAGTTAATATTGTGCTTCATGTTTCTTCTTTGTTTACGATCTTTTAATTGTGATTTGAAGTGTTGTAGTATGTAATGAAATGTTGTGGTAGGTGACTGGTTTTACACATTAGTTTCATTTTAATTTTTGTCTAAACCGTATCAATTTTTAAATGAAGGCATGCATCCTCTTATTGTTAAAACGCTCTAAATGTACTTGTTTACATGGGGGTTTTAAACGTCGAATTAATGTCTGAAACAACTTTTATTTTTAGTCTATATGTTTTTTATGGTTTGTGTTGGAAAATTGAGAATTTTGATATTTTTGGATTTGACCCGACCCATCCTGACCCGACCCATCCTGACCCGACCCATCCTGACCCGACCTATCCCGACCCAAACCCATCCTATCCCGTTTCTAACTTGAACCCATTCTAACCCAAACCCATCCTGACCAGACACCTAACCCAACACAAGCCGCCCATTTTGCCAAGCCTATTTCTAGTGTATTTCCACATGTGCAACCACCAAAGCTTGGTTTCATCTTTTTTGTAAATTGGATGCACAGCCTTTTTATTGGTAGAACCAACCAATGTTGCTAATTGTATGTCATAATGATTTAGGAGTTGTTTGGTAATTTTTGAATGATTGTGCTAAATCAATAAGATGTTTAAATCTTTAAGAGTTAAACCATTAAAAGCTAGTATATTGTTTAACTATTCAAATACAAATGTCTGATCAATTCAAATAAGATGTTTTAAACATTCAACAATAAACCTCTTAAACCATTCAACACTTGTATAATTCTTAATCATTCAGAAGCAAATATCTAAACCATTCAAATATTTACTCGCAAAACAAACAATATAACTATTAAGTACAAAACCATTTAGACATCTAAACCATTAAAAGGTTGATTAAAAGATTACCAAACAACCCCTTAGACATTGTAGTACAAAATTATAGGATATGATATAGAGAATAACAACATTCTACTCGAATATTTTCATTTGGATATGCTAGTCTACAATTCAGTTTTATGCCAAATTTGATAGCGAAAATCATCCAACTTAACATCGTTCTATAAGTTATCTGTGAAGTTCTAAACTGTAAAGTTGGAGATGAGAAATGAATTCAAGACTTAAAGAGCTAAGTAAATAGAACAAGTCCACGGTAAACGTTTTGGTACATTCCTAAACTATGTTCACTTCAACTTCAGCCCTTGCGGTTTCAGAATCTTCCTTCACTTCAGCATCAACAGCCAATACGGATTTAGGATCTTCCTTCACTTCAGCATCATCAATTGTTACTGTTCCATAATCATCCTTCACCTCATCATCATCACAATTAACCTCTGGCAAAGATCCTTTTCCAGTCTCAAACCGAATGAATAACCTTTCCAACAGTTCCCGACGGTCGATAGCAGACACCATCACTGCTAAAGTAGACCGCCCTTTCCAGCAACCAATGGCAATAGTTGATTTGTCCACTACAGGTGGATCAGATGAGCACTCACTACCTGCCATGCAACCAAAAGAGAGCAGATTTTTAGAAAGAAGGATTGACAAACAACAGGACTAACGGCTAGGAAACAAACCTTTGCTGAGAACCACCACACAACAGCCCAAAGAAAGAGTCGAGACCTTTTCACGAAACCCATCATCGACTAAATCTGGGAATTTGACAGATCTGTACTGCAGTAAATGCTTGAAATCCACAGGAGATGCAGACGCTATCTGTTTCGTCATATGTGGAAGAAGCAAGGGCAAACCTTCTGAAGATATTCTAAACACACAGGGTGAAGAAATACCTTCTCTAGATGTTTGCCTTTCCTGAATAAGAGCCCCCCAAAAGTTTATGTTAACAATAAATCAAGAAAGCTTAGGTTGTAGCTTCAACCCAAATGGGCCAAATGTATGTGATTAAAAGGTTTTGAACGAGTGCTTCACACGAAAGTGTAATTTTAAGGTTTCATATCCTCTAACTTTTAATTATTTGTCATCATAGTGGAAAAATATTTTTTCTCAAAAGCTTTTTGGACAAATATTAGGGTCAACCCAGCTCATAAACATTTTGCTACCAATTTTGACCCATCACCCGTCTGACCTATAAACTTTGACACCTCTAGGAACAGGAAACAATGAACTAAATTAAAAAAACCACCATAGGCGACTTACAAACATCTGCAAACCAATAGAAGTTATCTTGAGTGGCTCTCCAGCCAGGAAGTTGAGTTCCACAACGTTCTTGACAGATTCTGATATGTAGTAAATTCT
This sequence comes from Flaveria bidentis, assembly GCA_018326385.1. Classification (NCBI taxonomy): domain Eukaryota; kingdom Viridiplantae; phylum Streptophyta; class Magnoliopsida; order Asterales; family Asteraceae; genus Flaveria; species Flaveria bidentis. Next base: position 11,095 of record BJCM01153726.1, on the reverse strand, counting down.
TTTTACATGATTGGTATCACTATTTCTTGTAATTAGTTGATGACTAAGTGGGAAAGATTCTCGGATGCCATAGAATTCCTTGATACCATTGAGAATAACATCATCTCTGAAGAAAACAACAGGGTCAACTCCAAACCATTTGCCTTGAATCTGCAACTTTCTCTTATCATTGGCTTTCTCCGCACGAGTTTTTGCTTTATTTGGAGATTGGACTTTAAGTTTCTTACTCGGATTACAGTCCAACAAAACTTCATCAGATTCTTTATCAAGTATACTAGTATCAGTTGTTGCTTCTTCATTACACCCACCCATTCCATTTATATCTTTATCTTCTCCTTGTTTCCCTTTTTCATCACTATCAGAATGTGTTTCCCGTGAAGGTTTGTTTGACTTTGTTTGTATTACTGCATAGTGAGAAGACAAGCTCCTTTAGAGATTCTTTAATTACGATGCAGGTTAGACTTGGCAACTTCGACCCATTTACATATAAACATTTCGATTTAGATTAAGTTTTAAATCTTACAGATAAAGTGGGTTAGAACTGTAGCAAATACAAGAACAGGCCAAAAGAAGCCTCAAGTAAATTTAAAATTCATACTACTAGTCTACTAGAGGTGGCAAAATGGGTGGTCACGCAGGTTGCAAACTTGTCAAAACAGGTGACTTGGTACGGGTCAATTCAAGTCGGCCCTGGTTCAATTTAAGTGTTTAATTGTTTATGATAAGTATATCTCAAAACTAATCTAACTTCTTAAATAAAAACATAAATATAAGCTTGTAGGCTTTAAAATTAACTTGAACTGCCTTTCAACCTGTTTTGTTTTGAGCTTTTTTTTCCATTTTAGCTCTTTGACCTGTTTAGAGATAAAACATAACCCCCTGAAGTACCACTGATAATACAACTGAGGACTCTCAGCAAGGACTTCAACAGAAAACAAATAAAAGGCTGTCCCGAGTGAATAATCAAGGCATAAAATAGATGTGGGAACAGTTGTCTGACATGATGGGTAACATGTTGGCATGGGTCAAAACAAGGTGGCCCACATTGGGTTCACCTACATCACTTCTTTTTCAAATATGATTACAAAAAGTATAGTATTTCCGTAATGATATAAATTGTCTGATTTTTTGAATAAAATAGTTAGAAATCCCACAAATATAAACGTTGGCCAACTTTCAACCCCACTTAACGTTTTTGGTTTAAGCTATCTTTTTTTCTTTCAGTTTCTGTTGCTTGACATGTTAAGAGGCAATACTTAACCTTACTAAAACCGTTCGTAAGTGAATGTGTGGTAGATTGGAAAGTGACACGACGACATGAAACATCCTGAAATCATTTTATTCGTCACTTTCGATTAGTATTGAACAATATAACTTATGTAACAATACTTGACATGCCTAACTATGCATAAAGATGTATGAACTTCAGACAGTCATTGGGGCCAACCCATACTAGAAATTTTTAACATTTTGAAACCAAACTAATTTTCATGTGTTACTAACCCATGTAACCCACGCATTACACCACCTCTTAATTGAGAACAATGGATGCCGTAGTTCAAGGTAATTCACCTGGTAAATGAGATATTTTGCGGAAAACAGCAATAAAAAAGGCTCCAGTATTCTGGTCATGAGGCACAAAACGCATGCAACGCTCTAATGGAAGTGATGAAACTTCAGGCACTAAAACATCACCAGCAGCATCAGCATCCATGTTGTGAGAATTTTGATCTTTATGCATCTCTGCCCCTACTAGTGTTGGTTTCTCATCGCCACCATCAGATGTGTCTAAATGGGCTTGCCCAGAAGGAAACATGCTGGGAACAATCCCACTTCTTCCATGTTTACAAGCATCTTTATGAGAAAATAGCCACACACCTTTGTCTCGAACCTGCATCTCCATTCAAAAAAACAAAAGATAAATCAAACTTGGTAATGCAAATCAAGAAGCATCACAGGAGGTCAATTTGGGTTCTCTTTGATCTCAAACCAGTCAAACCAGAAAATATACAGCTAAAAAGACAGTCGGCCAAATGACAAAAATGCATTGATACAACCTTCTAAAACGTGATAATCAAAAAATCAGATTATTATTGGAACAATATAGGTTTTGCTATCATTATGCACATTCCTATTTATAAAAATTTTATAGTTGACAAAGGGTATGAGTCAACACAACCATTTCAACGTTACAAAAAAATAATCTGGTTTCAAACGTAATCAGTTTTGATCCCTTACCCCCCATAATGCATATTATGCCACAACTATCACTATGTCACCAGAAACAATACAAGGTAGTATCAAAACTAGTATTAAAACAATCTTGAGTTGGTACAGGTAGTATGCTAGTCTAAAAGTCATGATGGGCACATAAGTCTCATGATATTCATTTACTGCTTAACTGTATCATGATTTTACATTCAGAAATAAATTTTTAAAGACTAAAATCATATTCATTGTTATTTCATAACTCCTGGTCTTATTCACTGGTACCCAAAAGTTGAACACTGGTACCCAAAATGTACATGTAACTGCATCTACATGCTTTTACATTAAATTCTAAGTTCAATAACTAAATGAATGAATTAGCTGGATCAATACTATACCCAGCCACTTAGTCAGTTCTGTAACAAAAATTTTGGTGCAGTGATTTCGACAATTAATAAAACAATTACGAAACTGGAAATCTGAAAATCATTTTAGAAACCTTGTATCACTTAACTTTTTTTGTCTTGAAAGCATTGTTTAATAGCTATAATTAGCCTAGGGTATAACCTTTGACTTTGATTAACATAAAAGTATAAGACAGACAGACCTTCCAACTTTTGAGACCTGGCCTGCGAATAAGCTGAGGAAGCTCACTAGATACATCAAGAAGCTCAACAGAGTCGCCACACCTCCTTAGTATCTGAAAATAAGGAGTGCAATATTAGATTTAGTGCCCCACATGACCTGATGATAGAAAATTTACAGTTGTATAGCTACTTGACTCTCAATCATAGTAAAATATCACCTCAGACACTACAGCCTCATTTTCAACTGGATTCATTGAGCATGTTGAGTAAACCATTCTTCCACCATTTTTTAGCAATGCCAAACCTGAAGGATCAGTTAAAAGATTTCGTTACTTGTAATGATATTAATTCATTCACATCCCAAATACCAAGTAAATAAATTTAATATGCCACAATATATCATATAGCCTAACAATGACTACTTGCCTAACTAGGTAGCTAAAGAAGAGAAAATCAAGTGGAATCTGCCATTGGTGATACTAACATTCAATCCAAATACCATTTGACCCCAAATTAAACTGAGTTTACCTTTTTTGTGGTATATTTAACTAAATAACACAAAACAACAACCAGATTAAACACTTATTGATGCTTTAATTATATTAAAGCTAAATATAACTAGAAGTTACCCTAATCTTACAATATTCAAAAAACAGTAACTTCGTACGATAATAATGAGTTGCAGCATGTTAGATTTTTAGTGCCCAGTCCCAAAAAATCTTTCAGCATTATTTTGTTGGTGTTTTGTTTTCTATATATTTGTTTGTTCTGCCTTGTCGGACTCACAATTAACCGCACTTAAATGTCGATAGCTTGATTTAAATTGCGCAATGCGCTCTGATGCGTTTAGTCCTAAAATCCGATGTGCGATGCCTGATGCAAGCACATCACATATGCAATGCGTTTTTTAACAAAAAAAATTAACTATACATAATTCTTATAAAACATACTTAAACTAAAAAAACTAATGCAATAAGAAGTTAAATAACAGTGCTTTTTGGTTAAGTAAAGCATACTAAGATATTTCCAAAGCCACAAAAAGTGTTTAAGAACCATAATGATCCAAATAAAGCATATGGAGATATTAATTATACATATTTGTCACAACTTCCTTCTTCAAAGGTCATAACTACCTCCTTTAATCAATAACTATCATATCATCATTACTGAGAACACTTTCACCATCCTCACCACTAAACACTCCAGTATCCTCTTCAATCTAATCATCTTCATCATAAAGAGCATGTCTTTTTCCTTTATCAGTTCTTGATGGCCCAAACCCATCATCTCGTGCTCTAAACATACCATTCACATGTGAAATCAAGAATGAACTCACAACAATCTCCCTTTTAATCTTGATTCTTGTACCACCTAGATCTTGAATACCCAACATGACGTGTAGCTTTCAACTTTAATCCTTATACTCTTGCAACTCATAAAATTCGTATCATCGCCATATTCTGCAAAGGTCACAAAATCAGACCCCGTGTGATAAGTACACTCAGGCTCCTTCAAGACACACACCCAAAATCACATCCAAATAAACACAAGCTAGTTGTCATCAAAACTTGTAGTTTTATTTTAGCCTCTATTTTTCTTGCATAGCAACCTGTTCCTTTTTTCATCTCTTTTTCTTCTTCATACAAGACTTAGAGGCTATTTGGCAATTTCTGAATGATTAAGTGATGAACCAATAAAAGGTCTTAACAATTAAGTGTTGAACCATTAAAAGCTAGTATATCACTTAATAATTCAAAGGCAAATGTCTGACCAATTCAGATAAGAAATCTTAATCATTCAGCATTAGACCTCTTAATCATTCAACATTAGTATAATGTTTAACCATTCAGAGGCAAATGTCTTAACCATTCAGACATTTGCTCGCAAAACAAACAATCTAAAGCATTAAATGCTAAATCATTCAGACAGTTAAATCATTAAGAGGTTGATTCAGGTGCTGTCAAACAGCCCCTTAGAGAAACACACTTTCTTCTTTTGATAACAAAGTAGCCACAAAAACTCCATAAATTGTGATCCTCCTTTACCACTATTATCTTTCCTGCAAATAGCCAATTTACCTTCCGTTTTGATTTTTGTAAGCAACAAAACACCACCTTTTTTCCTTGTTATCTTGGTCACATGCCAGATGTTATTGATCCTACCTCATACAAATTTGCTTGCACCTTCCTAAATCACTCAAGTTAGATCTTTCACACACTTTAACAACATAACTTGAAACACTTAGGTTCATTTCCTTTTTTTATCACATCTTTACACTAATCTTCTTCTTTTGGTCTTGATTATCTCGCACAACCAATGTCCCCAAGTTGGGTCCCGCAACTTAAATTTATATTTGCACGAATCTTCACACCCTTCACAACTTAAATCTTCCACACCTACCCATATCACATGGATTTACTCTAGATCTCACATTGATCATAACTTTTACAACTTCTTTGAATAATATGACTCACACCTCTCACTAATAATCCATTGAGCCTTGTTCAATCACACTCCTTGCTTGATCGCATCACGCAATCACTCTTACAGTGATGTTTGGTAGCCTCTTAATGATTTCATTAAAAGACTACCTTTGAATCGATTAGGGTAAAGTATGTTTGGTTCACTTAAAATACACCTCTTAATGGTTCATGTAGTCTTTTAATGGGTAAGTTTTAGAAACATGTTAGACTGATTCAGAGGTTATCTCTTATTCAATTAGGCCTATTAATGGCTCGACATAAGAACACCAAACAACTCCTTACTCTTCCACACGGGCTTCACATCTTGATCTTGAACCACATACCCCCACGTGTTGAATATCACACAGATCGACTGATAGCTTTGTTTGACCCTTTTCTTCGATTCTTGATCTTCCTCCCCCATATATGAGATATAAGCTTTACCTAAGCTCTGATTATCAATTGTTGATAATAGATCACAGCCATTTAAATTTGTAGAAACTCTCAAGAATCTTTCCCATATTTTTAAATATAAAACCATAAATTAAACAAAATGTAATGAATTATTTATAATATAGAAACCATACTCTAATTCCTTATTAAATAACAAATTAAATCTTCCAAATGTTTCCGGCCGATTCTTTTTCTTTATATCCTCCCACAATTTCAACTATAAACCCTTTAAAGTTCTTCATTTTATCTAAACTTACCTTCCACATGTGATATCAAGATTAAACTTCCAACACTAATAAATCCTTTTGTTAAACTACACTCTACCTAAGTCTTTAGATAAACTGCTAATGAAACTACATTCTACCTAAGGTCTTTAGATTTACAGCTAATGAATGTAGCAAAAAATGTTAGAAGAAAACATGGGATATAATATGAATCATGATCTAATCTTCACAAATGGGTATTATTAAAAAAATTGTTTATAGTTCATTCGCATCAACTAAACTTTTACTAACGAGCCAATTTGGGTCTACTCAAATTATAAAATAGGTCAAAATTGGCCATTATTATAAAAAGTGCTAACTTAAAATAGATCCAATAAGTCGGGAATCACCCACCACCATTGGTCGCCACCACCTCCAACTTGCAACTACCACCGTCACTATTGCCAACACAGCTCTCATAATCACCACCTTCACCTTCGCCACCTCCACCATGATCTCTATCTTTTCCTATCACCACCACCTACTTGTCGCCACCCTCTTCGCCACCACCACCCACTCATCGCCACCCTCACTGCCTTTGTCTCTCTCCCATAAAACATTTTTTGTCACCACCTCTGCCTCTCTCCCACAAAACAACTTTTTGATTTAATGGTTAGGATTTAACACTTACAAACAAACAAATGATTTAAAATCAAATTAAGTTAAGATCATTTATAAGAGCTAAACATCTATCATATAAAACTATTAGTAGCTTAACCATTGAAACTTAAACTTCGTCTAAAATGTATTTGAGGTTGAGAGGAATATTTTTCTCAAAGGTTAATGCTTCTTTAAATGAACATGATTGAAGACCATAAAGAGAAATGAAAAGTTGCTATTAAGGTAAGTACAATTAACCATTAATGAGTATCTAAATTATATAATAAACCTCGCATTGCTATTTGAATTTGTAGACAATGGACACCATTAGCCATCCCCACCTTCCTGCAATTCATGAAAAATAAAAAGACATGAATATCACATAGGGTATTTGTGTTTGTATTTTTAAGTGTTTATGCAATATGGAATATTATAAATTAAATGATCATATGTAACATACATGTCATAAAAGAAAGTGTTTAGATATATTGTTGTTGTTTGTGAATATGGAATGGTTGGTTTTAACATTTGACAAATTCTTATATCTAAAAAGTTAATGGATATAACTATTATGATAAACATTAACAAGAGAAAAGTAAAAAAAGCTCACGAAATACAAAGAAAAGCCTCTATAGCTAGATTAATAAAAAGGTAAACATGTAATTTCTCTACTTTTTAAAAACTAGTTCTGTTGCATAGGGTGTCTTTATGTCAACAATAAAACCTAATTATTACTACTTGAAATCACAAGAATCAGTTCCAAAACTAAATCCGATTACCATTTTCTCCATATATCAGGAGCTTTGCGAAGAGTACCATCTCCACTACATGGAACATCACATAGGACACGGTCAAATAAAAGTTGAGTCATACCAAACTTAGAAGCTACCACATGATTCCTTTTCAAGTGACAACTAGGGAAATGTTGGGCTTCATGATTAGTCACAACCAAGTTGGCAGTGCACATTCTCTTGGTTTGATGAATAAGAAGATTACATCGTTGAACATCAACATCATTTGCTACAACCTACACCAGCAGATCATGAACAATAGATATAAAAAAGTGGACTTATAACTAATAAAGGCCAGGTATCAAAGAAAGAAATATAACCATTCCACTTGGTAACGATCCCATTTCAGATTCCCGGTGAATCATTTCAAGTAGTTGAAACGTTTTTGAACCTGGGGCTGCACACACTATACATGGAAAACTAAACATTTAAAACAACTTAAAGAATTATTAAGGTGAAAAAATGGACAATCTAGCAGTGCAAGATAACGAGTTTAAATAAAAATTAGTTGTTTTTTAGCACCAATTGACCCGCGATCTTTTTATTTATATTCATATAGAGTTATTGCATTAAATATGATCATAGATACAAATGTTATTACAATATTAATTTAATTTTTTAAAGTGCAACAATTTAGAAGGTTATAAGTAGGCATCTCAAAGATTTATTTCTTGCATATATCTACCCATCATAAGTAGACCATAACCAAAATACTAATTCAAAAGTAAACAAATCTAGTTCTTTAAGTAATGCATATATTTTTGTGTATTTAAATGGTCACAAAAACTTTTTTAGAAAAAGGCAATGTTTATTTCAAAAGCATAAACAATCTATATACATGCATATATGCATGAATCTAAATCTATATTATATTACTATATAATAAATAAAGGTTTTGGTGGGCTGTGTCTCACTCTTTTGTGCATCCTCACCATTATTTTCTTGTGTCTCTCACCAATTAAATAATGATATTAAAATATAATTTTATTTAGATATTTACATATTTATTAACTCATAATTTTTTGTTTATCATCAATTAAATTGTTCAATCATTTATAACCATTACACTATCACTACTAATTACTATATCTAACCTATATAAAAATAAGTGCAGGTAATGAAATCAATGTGAATTGCATTATGTTAAGTGGGAGATGAGTGGGGGTTTGGTTTAGCATACAATGTGACTTGAAAGCACTGTTCTTTCTTCACTTTTTTGGCTAAATTTTATATGCTTCTAAAATATAATTTTGAGGATCACTAGGTCTTTAGTATAATTAGACTCAATTGATAATGACACACTTAAGGATTGTTAGGTCTTACCCCTAAAATAGGGATTCCATAATAGTGCAGATAGTTGCTATGAGAAAGATTAGGTTTAATATTATCACCATGCTAAACAAAGAAAAATTCAAAAAAAAAATCGTAGTTTATTCACTTGATTAAATTCTTCAGAATTAAAGAAATATTAGAAAATGAACATTATGGTCATCACTTACGAGAAATATAATAAAAAGAGAAATGCTTTGTAGTTTATTTATTAGTTTGATTAAATCTTTATATTAAATTCATTTTGATATGGTTAGTGATTAGCATGAATTTGTATTGTACACGCAAAAGAAAATTCATAAAAGTTTGGTGAACTAAAATTATAAGGTCCTTTAAACTTTAGAATTTTAAAACTTTTGATTGTAATTTTATTTGTGTCCCTATGTAAAGTAAATTATTAGTTTATTTATAAATTGTTTTAGACACTCATGAGTGATATATGTTCATTCTCATCAACCGTGCAATACACGAGTACTATCCTAGTTTGTAGATAGAAATTTCGATTGTAGTAGTTACAAAAGTTGGTACTTACTGTCAATAACAAATTGATCTTGGTATACGTCTAGAAACAATGGAGGTACCTGTGTGCCGATAATGATATATTAGTAAAGAATATTAAAGAAAGGCAGCAAGCATAGCAGCATGTTGATCATTAATAGATCATAACCAAACAATAAAGTCAAAAGGTTGCACACCATGCTAACAGCCTCTTGTCTCGTAAGGTTTCCGATTTCATTTTCTTGCTTTAAGAACTCATGAAACCTAAAATAGTTTTGATGGGAAAAAAACACAAGTGAGAAGTGATTATACTCCAAGTAATAGGATATTTTGTGTTGCATTTAAAACAACGGTTTTAATAATGTTCTTTAGTTAAGGATTCCATAAACATGTTGACTACAAGAACTGGTTTTATCATTCAGTCACCTCTCAAGACTCTTGTTCTTTCTTAGCTGCATTCTTGAAAAGCTAGACTGCCAAGCAAAGTTATCAGGATACCAAGGCAATGACTTTATACCCTCAGCTTCATTCACATCTGTCCCCTAACAGAATCATGAAAAATATACAAATTTTACAAGAAATTAGTACTTCCTGAAAGCTACATCAACTGTACATACTAGAGGTGGTCACATTGACACATGTAGTTACAACTTACAAATGAAATGATTCAAGTTAATTTATGTCTACCACAAGCTAGCTAAAAAGAAAACAGGTCAAAAGTCAACCACAATGTGGTTGTAAGGCATAGAACCTCCTGTTCATCTAATTAGACAAAACATTATCACTAAATTAATACAATACATTAAACAAGATTTGGACAGAAAGTAATTAATAACATGTTTGGGCCTGTAACCAATCCCATTTTGCCACATCTAGTACATACTATTGAACACATAATGTAGCAAATTGAAATGCACCTCTACTTGAAGAGATTTGGTAAACTCATCCTCTAACTGCGACTTAAGATCCATACAGAACTGGCTACTGCAAAATTTTAAGACAGAAGATGATAGGAGTAAAAAAATCATCAACATGGTAGTGCTCAACTGTGCGTAAAAGACTCGATTCAATTGCAGAAACCGAAAAGTAGTCTTGAGTAAGACAGACATAAGTTACCTGGAATTGATCCTGAAAGCAGCAGGAAGATGCTTCCTTAGACAGTCCATGAAGGAATCCCACTCCTCCGGACGCACAATCCCTTGCTCCTACAAATGAGTATCGACTATTGAGGTAAGTAAAAACCAAATCATTCAGAGGTAACCGAGGAACAAGTACCTTGTAGTACTCGACAAAATCGGCGTTCTCAACAGCAAATGGCTGCCAGGCGTCGTCGTTCTTGCTTCCATTTTCGTGTTGACGATCGTTCTTCCAAACATCTTCTCTGCCGTCACGGAAATGCTTTCTTTGAGTTCTTCTGTGCCTCCCTCTGCCTCCCATTTCTTCTTGCCTCGATACTCGCACGAAGAAGCTGCTGCTGCTGTTGCTTTCCAAAACACAAAAGATGCTCGACTTGTCTGTGGAACCGCGTACTTCTAGGGCTGGAATTGGGCCGCTTCAATTGGGCTGGGTAACACTTCACTCTTAACGTTCACACGGCGGGCATCGTAACGGGCTTGATAAATTACGATAGACACCATTCGTTTCTAAATTAATTTAGGGCTGTACAAAAACTTCGTAGCTGGATACTCGCACGAAGTTCGCTCGAAAAAAGCTCGGCTTGAAAAAAACTCGAATCTAAACGAGCCGGCTCGGCTCGGCTCAAATTCTAAACGAGCCGAACTCGAGCCAGGGTTAGCTCGGTTCGAGCTCGGTTCGAGCTCGGCTCGTGGCTTGATTCGTTGGCTCGACTCGTGGCTCGGTGCATATAATATACGTATATATATTTATATAGTTTATTTTTTATT
>BJCM01153725.1:0-13854 GCA_018326385.1 Flaveria bidentis | reverse complement strand
CTCCCGGATTTCACTATGAAGAAATGCACTCTTTACATCCAGTTGATAGACTTTGATCTTCATGTAAGATGCATAGGCTAGGAAGATACGGATTGCTTCCATTTTCGCCACTGGTGCAAAGACTTCATTATAATCAATCCCCTCAACTTGTAAAAATCCTTGAACTACAATTCTTGCCTTGTTTCTTATAATGACTCCTTGGTCATCTTTCTTGCATTTCAAAACCCATTTGGTGCCAATGACCTTAGCACCTTTAGGTCTATCCACCAGTGTCCATACACCTAACTTCTTAAACTGAAGAAGTTCTTCTTGCATGGCACTCACCCATGCCTCATCGTTCAAGGCTTCACTGACATATTTTGGCTCAAATTAAGACACAAAACATCAATATGCACCATTGTGAAGATACCCTTTTTTCCATCACTGAGGCATAATCAGCTGAGTATAGCTGATTTCTTGTCTGAACTCCTGATCTTACATCTCCAGTGACATTGTCCAGAGGATGACAAAAATGTAAGCGTGATCTAGGATGGTGGGAACCACTACCTCATTATCCAGATTACGTACAACAGGTTCGGTATCTGAGGCAGTGGGGGTGTGAGGTTCCGAAGTGTCAGAGGCATCAATATCAGATGCGTGTGTACTTGCAGTAGTAGGAACCTGTTCCGCCTGATCCACCTGATCATTCTCCACGTCTTCATCATCAGAGGAAGAGTCACTTACTTCTAGTGCTCCCCCTGAATGACTGGAAGACTCACCTTGTGAACCTAATGTTATTGAGTCTTGTGATGGTGTGCTTAAGACATCATACATCATTTTAGTTGCTAAATCATCTTCAGGAGGGGAGAGAAGGATGTTGAAGGACTTAAAAAATCCATCATAGTCGAAGAAGAATGTGGGTCCTTTTCCAGCAAGGGGTGGTGTATCTCTAAACGTCGACATTGCACCACACTTCGACTTGACCCGTTGAGTTGTTGTAAACTCTCTTATTCGGTATGTTGTATCCTAGAAAGATTCCTTCTTCAGCCTTCTCGCTAAACTTCCTGGACTAAGTTTTCTTCAGAAGAGTACATGGTGCTCCAAACAATTCGAGGTACTCTAGATTACGTTTACGTTGTTGAAGTAACTCGTAACACGTTTTACCACGATGCTTTACCACGAGGACTCGATTTAGGGTGTAACGTGCATTGGCCACTGCCTCATTCTAGAATTGAATGGGCAGTTTTGTGTCTGCTAGCATCGTCCGGGCTGTCTCTATCAAGCTGCGATTCTTTCTCTCAGCAACTCTGTTCATTTCAGGAGTGTAGGCAGATGTGAACTAATGTACAATTCCTTTTTCTTTGCAGAATGCCTCCATCCATTGATTCTTGAACTCGGTACCGTTGTCTGATCGAACTTGTCTTACCTTCAGCTTGTAAAGTGACTCCAATGTAGTTACAAGCTCTTTGAATGATTCAAATGTCTTTGATTTGGATTTCAGAAACATCACCTAAGAGAAACTTGAGTAATCATCCGTAACTACATAGCAGTACAAATCGCCAGCAATGCTCCTCATACTGACTGGACCAAACAGATCCATGTGAAGAAGCTCAAGAGACAACTCAATGGAATTTACTTTCTTAGCCTTATGAGCCTTCTTGGTCTATTTTCCTTTCTTACAAGTGACAAAGAAATCCGGTAGTTGGAAGTTCTTAATGTTTACTCCACGCACTAGATCATTCTGGATCAAGTGATTCATCTTCCGGGGATTTATGTGTCCTATTCTCCTATGCCAGGAGATGGAGTCTTTCTCTGTTGCCTTTGATAAGAAGCATTGGACTTGATGATCAGTTGTGGAGGCTTTTGATAGATCCAAGACATATAAATCATTATATCTTGAAGCTAAAATCAAAACTTGGTCCTTTGGGATTACATAATCCTTCTTCAACACATAGCACTTCTTGTTGTCAAAGACTAGCTTAAAGCCCTTATCACGGATTTGGGATACAGAAAGTAAGTTATTTTGAAGTTGTTGGACATAGTTTACCTTATCAAACTTCACTTTTTGGTTTCCCACTTCCCCTTGAGCTGTGATGTAGCCTCCTTTATTTCCCGCAAAAAAACGTGTCCTCCTTTAATATGTTTGACTTTTGAAAGGAGAGACAAGTTCCTAGTCATATGCCTTGATGCTCCGCTATCAACAATCCAGGTATTTGTAGATGCACTATAGCGGACACCCTACATATTTAAAGGAAATGATTAGTTTAGGTTTGGGACCCAAGCCTTAACTGGCTTGGGTGACCCAGAGGCATCACACATCATAAATTCTACCCACTGTCTATTAGAGGGTGAGGGCAGGTCTATTTTCTTCTTGTTCTCATTATCAGAAAACATATTTGACTTTTCTTTCCATAAGCCAGTTTTGTGTAAGGCCTGTTTGTGATAAACAGACGACTGGCTTACAGTTTGAACTTTATGTTCACTAATCCTTTTTGGTGGAGTAATAGAGCTCTATTTCGAGGAACTTGGTTTAGTGTCATGAAGTTCAACTTTCTTCATTGGTGTCTGATAGTAAGGACAATAACAAGCGATGTGTCCATACTTTCCACAGTTGTAACATGATCTACTTTCTATACGTTGGTGGAACTGTTTCTGTGGGGACGTGTATGACACAAGTGTGACTTTAGTCTGTTTTGGTTTTGTCACTTCTTGTTTAGATGTTTTATCTTCTTTAACAAAATTAATTGTTTGAACCTTTTTAACATCTTTACGCTTTTGTTTATTTAGACTTAGACATGATACACTTGTTTGGTTAACTTGTTTGGTCTTTTTGGGTTCAGAATTAGACGTGGTTGAACCTGACTTTACCTTAACCCTCTCAAATTGTTCCTCCAAATTAACAATAGGCATTTTACCCTTTGACTTTACAGTTGCCTCCTTCTGTTTAGGGGCAGATTCCTCCGATGTACTCGTGGAATCTGGATCACTAACTAGAGGAGTGAACACCACATGATCCTTGACACGGTTGTTATTTATTGGTCTACATTTAGCAATTAACACTTTCTCATATGGTGGTGGAACCACTTTGTATCCCAACCCCTCCCCATTGTTTTGTTCTCTCACTAAGTGTTGTACTATATGAGAAGAACTTGTCCAACTCTGCAGTTTTTGTTTTAATGAGTTAACTTCGACTTCTAAAACTGCTTTTTGTTTCTTAGTTTCTTCTAGGGAGTTTAAATAGAACTTTATGTCATTTGCTTGGTTAAAAGCAACAACTTCGGTTTCCCTTAGTTGTTTATTTAAAAGCTCTATTTTCTCTTTATAATTGTGCTTATTTTGATTTAAAATCCAGTTAGCCTCTGTGCATAGTTACAAGTCATTTACTAATCTATCATTGTGATCTAATAACCTTGCAAATTTTGAATCTATGCTATCCCTAAATTTATTACATTCAGAACAAGCATGATTATCAAAAAGTTGGTATGTGGAACTTACCTGAGAAGTTTAGATTGAATCAGCCATCATCGCAGAGTTTGACTGTTCGGGTGTTGGTGCTTTTGAACATGTTGTGCTGGGATCTTCTTCATTTAGGTGAGTGACCACAGTAGCAGTATCTTCATGATCTAACATTACTAGTTGAACTACTATATCACCTTCTCTTGTCATGTCATCATCCAATACTTCAACATTAGCGATGTTGGACTCACCCGGGGAAACAAAACGAAAGGTCCAATCTTGACCTTCGTCATCTTGTGCAGTCAAAGCCTTAGGATCTTTGCTTGAAGATGCAGCTTCACTTGTGGGTTTGTCTTTACGGTTGAATGATGAGAAAGGATTACCATTAACTGTCTTTTTGGGCTTCACACAATCACGTTTGAAGTGCCCCATTTCTCCATAGTTGAAACTAGTAACTTTGGTTTTGTCGAAACCAAAAGTTGTATCCATTGTAGCTATCAAGTTCTGTCTGGTCTTCTTCACAAACTTCTTGTCTCTTCGAACAGCACTTGCCAATGCCCACATGATGTCCATTCTTTCCAATTCATTCTCATCCACCTGTTCATAATCCTTATCAGCCAGGTGGCAATTTCCGATCTTTCCAACAACAAGACCATCATAAGAATGAACAACTGCAGCTAAGAGGTTCATATGCTCCTTTGCAACCTCCATAGTTATATTCTCAAGATTCTCGGTCTTCAACTTCATAGCATTTGATTCAGGTACTATATATTGGGTGCTAGATGACCCTGACGTTTCTGATCCTGAAGTAGAGGCTTGCTGAGGAGCCGATGAACTTGACACAAATGAAGTTTGTAGTGGTGCTCCTGAGCTTTTAGAGGTGGAAGGTGAATTATATAGAGACGGGTTATGATCGTAAGATCCTTTTTGAGACCTATACTTCATCCTTATTTCCTCCTCCCTCAGTTTTAGGATGAAGTCGTTTTTGTCTAATTTAGCCAGTAAATTGTTCTGTCTTAAATTAGACACAAACGAGTCCCACTTCTCTGGCAGACCATCGGCAAAGCTTGATACCTTATCTTCCATTGACTTTGTAACCCCATGAGTGTGCAACTCACTCATTAAATGGTAGAATCAGTCTATGACATCATCCAAGCTCTTCTTACCTATTGATGAGAAGTTATTGAACTCCTTCTTCAAAGCCTTAGCCTTTGAGGCTTTTAATGATGCATTCCCATCGTATCGTTTTTTCAGAGCCTCCCATAATTTATTTGCCTGTTTATTCTTAGAAAATTGGTGGAATGTATCCTTAAGTATCGACTGAGTTAACAGGGCATATACCTTATTCTCAGCATTATACTTTACCTTCTGGCTATCCGTCATGCCGCCTAGAGTAAGGTTGACGTCATCTGCACCAACCGCCATACTATAACCAATCTCGATTGATTCCCACAGATTGGGATCAACACCATTTAGATAAATTTCAAACCTTTGTTTCCATTGTGGATAATCGTCTAACGTGATAAGCTTAGGTGGCTTATTGTGATTCCCAATCTCATTTTCCAGAAGTAACAAGTTCTGGATACGCGAGTCCCTACCTATAGTAAAATCCGAGTACTGATCTTCTGTTTCTGTATACTTAGAGATTTTGAACACAAATGTTTCACTGGTGCGAACGGAGAGATGCGATTGGGTCAATCGTGCGGATGGACTAATGCGGATGAATCAATCATGCGATTGAATCAATGCGAATGAGTCAATCGTGCGATTGAGTAGATGCGGATGAACTATAAGAATGGGGTATTCAGTCGTACGAATGGATGCGCGACTAAGTTCAATCGTGCGTATGGGAGGTACGATTGAGTTCAGTCGTGCGATTCAGCCAATCGTGCGACTGAGGCTGCTGGACTTGAAAATTCGAAGATTTTTCATACTTTGACACCAAAATACGATTTTTCACAAACCCTAATCTGCCGTGAGCTGAAAAATGTGAACTTTTTGATCTGGAGACACTGAAAACACTGGTTTTACCAAAAAGACGGTGTTTTTGAATGAAAAACGTGAGCTTTACACCAAAAACGATTGAATCACACGCAAAATCACGAGCCAAAGCTTTGATACCACTTGTTAGGACCGTTTCGGTATGGAGTACTAACTGATTCTGCGCGTATACCAACTCAAATAGTGCGGAATCCTATTTGATTGGAGATCCAATCAGGGAGAACACGTTATGAATGATTAGAACACGATCAACTGTGATCTATGAACTTGGAACATGTATTCTTGAGTCTCTAGACGGCTAGGGTACGATTATGTGCGTAGATATTCGAAATGTTAAGTTTTCCAAGAATTAAGTGGTATTTATAGGTTAGGGTTTTCCATTCGTAGGACTGAACCATTAGCATGGTTCAGTCGTGCGACTGAAGCATGCGGTTGATCCATCCGCACGACTGAATGTTCAGTCGTGCGACTAAGTCAATCTTATGTCTCTATCGTGCGACTAATCCAGTCTCTTGGTTCAATCGTGCGATTGGTCCTTTAGTATGAAGTATTCATGCCTATGGTCCATTAGCATGGTCCATTCGTATGAGAACTTCACCTGATTAAGTTTGAACATGTTTCTCAATCATATTTGACTAAGAATTATGCAAACAACCACAAACCTATATAGTTAGTTCAATATGCGTTATCACACAATAAACAATGAAATATTAAACATTATATGTATCAACCACACATTTCATTTCATTCATATCCATTCAATTACATAAACGTAAGACCTGAAAGACATTTTACATTGAGCTCCTAAACTAGGTACACATGTATCTACATTTTCTATTGATTTCCACAAAACAGTCTCAATAGAATTCAAATGATGATTCAGCCTGAGTGACCAGTTCTTGAAGTCAGCTCTGTTCTTCAACTTTGGTACTCTATTCTCAGAATCTTCAGACTTAACCTTGTTTAAGATTTTAGATTAAGAAAATATACTATTTTTGTTGTTTTTAGATTGAAAATGAAATAAAGAAATGAAAATATTTTTGGATTTTAGATTTTGAAAAACTTACTAAAATGTTGAAAGAAAAGTCCGAATCTGATGCGCCTGAATAGTTGTGAAAGGCCCACTTTGACTTAGAAACGTCAAGGGAATGCCTTAGTGAATTTCTGAAACAACCAAGAGTAGAAACTTCTGAACAGTTACAAAACGCCCAAATAGTTCCAAAGCGCCCAAATAGAAATGAAGCGCCTGAACAACTCGAAAGCATCTAAACAGTTCCAAAGCGCTTAAGACTTGGTTTCTGAAAAACGACCAAAAAGTGCTTAAACGCCCACAAATAGTGTCAAAACGTCCACTCTGAAAATGCCTAAAAAATTTTAAAGCGTCTTAATAGTTTTCATGCGCCTAAACACTTAGGTGATTTTTCTAATGATTTCAACACCTCAAACCCCTAATTCATCCTCTTCGTAACAACCTAATCATAAAAAACTTTTCAAAACTTGATTAATTGTTTTGAAACTCTTAAATCAAGTGTAAAATGCACCGATTATCAATCCTTTAACATCATTTTCTTTCAATTAACAACAATTGATCACAATTTTGCTGAAATTTGTGTTCGACTAATTTTAAGAACTATTCGAACTCAAATCTGACAAAAAATCAGATTTGAAGATGCCAATTCACTCAATTGTGATTCAAACCATGTTTCTTGTGATGAAACACAACTCAATTCAACAATTAATTGAATGTTTGCTATCAAAACACAAATTCAAGTGATTCACAGGGGCTTAAAGTTTGTTTCAAGCTCCAAATCACCGAACCAAAGGTTCTGATACCATTTGATAGGTTTAAATGGATTAATCTGTGTGTAAGATAAGATACAATTGACAATTATATGAATAATGTAATCAACAAATGCAATCACCAGAAAAATTCATAGAAGTTTCATTAATATTAGCAAAGGATTACAATGTACATAAAGAGAGTTCTCAAAGTCTAAATCTATGTGTGTACCTGCATAAAATACATATAATCCTATTATACTAATAAAGAAACAAAAGGAACATATATTTACAAAATAAGTCCTTATGCTATGACAAAAACTAAACCATAAAGACTAATGCTAATCTTCAAAGAGCTCCAACAATTTATGCCATAGTGTTGACTCACCACCATCAGCTTTGGAAAGAAAGCATGATACTTCACCTAGTGGGGAAGCATTGTTAATGTCCAGTTTATACATATCCCTTGTCCTGGGAGATCTAAGAAGCACCAATTCCCCCGAACCTATCATCCCTGGTTTAAGGATAATGCACTCATGTTCTGTGAAAAGCATTTGGTGCTTTTGATCAAAAATTTGAGAAATACTTAATAGATTATGTTCAAGCTGTTTGACAAAGTGAACTTTGCCAACTTTTAACTTGTCGTTGGATACACTTCTTTTGCCAAAAATGTATCCTTTAGCCTCACCTCCAAATAAACAAGACCTCCATCAAAATGTTGAAATTGTTGAAGGAGAGATTTGTTTCCTATCATGTGCCTGGAGCATCCAATGTCTACAATCAAAATGTTGAAATTGTTGAAGGAGAGGTTGGTCATATGGATGTCCCTGCACATAAGGTGAAGAAAGTTAGTTTTTATTGAAAACCCAATCCTTGTTGGTCTTGGGCTTTTCCAATGACGAGGAATTTTTTGAACCAAAAGTTATGCATGGGGGTTCAATGAGAGTTTGTGAAGAAGAGGTTTGTGTTGCAACATTTTCTTTGATCTTCCATTACATCGCTTGGTTGATCATTCTAGATGAGCTTGTTAAAGTTTGAGTAGCATGGCATTCTTTTGAAGCTTCTTTCTTTTCGGAAGATACCTTCACTACCTTTTCTTCTGAAGCAGTCTTCTTCTCGGAAGGTTTCAAGGGAACTTTCTTGTTCTTCTGAGTTTTCTTGGCTTTATCTTCCAAAGCTATTTCCCTTCGGAAAAAGGAGTTTCTTCTGAAAGCAACCTTGCTTCGAAAACAAGCTTTCCCTTCTTCATCAATTGAACTAGTTGATAAGGTCCAAATGTGAAACCCTCCCGGACTCCTTCTTTCTTAACAATGTTTGCATAATGTGTGCTAGTAGGATTATAGTAAGAATCTTTTGTCATATGGTTTTGCAAACCACACATTATGCATGTAATGTTATTCTTCTAGGAACTTGAGGACTGTTGTTTCTTGATTTTCTTGTCTTCCTCAACAGTCTTTCCCTTTTTCTTCTGATCCTTTTGTTGGATGGGTGTGCTGGTACTACACACTTTTTCAGAATCAAAGTTTCCAACCACTTGAAATCCTCCTGAAACAAATACACCCTTTTGTTTTGAGTCTATTTTCAGCTTGGACTCAACCACTTTCTTGGTAGTTTTTCATGCTGCCTTGGCTCGGCTTCTTCTGGCTTTGTGGTTAGGGGTTGGTCATCACTGGTGAAAGAGGTTTGTATTACTTGGTTGTTCCCTATGATGGTCTCTATAGTTGCATATGTTGGGGTTCAACAATGTAATAACCTAAAGCTTACCAAATGATAATCACAACCGATTGAAGATCTCATTGTACAAGTTCAGAGACCAAATTGATTATCAGAAGAAAACAAATACAAGACAAAGTCAACATCAAGACAACAAGAAAAGTCAAAATTAGGTCATGATGTAATATTAGTATAAATAGATCCACTAGTGCATTTTTGCAAGTGTGGCTTTTTTATGTGTGTTTCTCATGGTGTAAATCACCACCCAAGGAGAATCCTCTCCTTTGGGTGGGTTTAATTTCATCAGCCATCTATGATTCTCATTGTAACTTGTTTATCAACAACAATGAAATCATGACATTATTATTATTATCCATCTCTTTGTTCTTTGATTCACACACGTCCACCCATCTTAATTTTGATTTCTAGATCTGAACGTGATGAATCCTAAGATCCAAGCTCAATGAATCTGAAATATTGATTTAGCAGCATCACTCTCTTGCTTTTCAGTCCCACGTCTTGGTTGTCTAAAAGACTCATAAGAATGTGGTGGAGCAATTTCATTGGTTCCCAACCCACCTTTGTTTTGGTATTAAGTTTTGAGTGAGATGATGATAGCATGCTTCCTAGCTTGAGCCTCAGTTATGACAAGCTGGGCTTGAGCCTCAGTCAATTTGAATATTAAATCCTTTAATTGAGTCTTGTAGTTTGTTTGTTCATGTTTTAACAAGGACACAGTTTTCTCTACCTCCTCAATTTTCTTTTAGTAGTCAGATTCTGCCCTTTTAAAATTAGATTTTTAGATATTTAAAGACTCAATATCAAATTTAATTTCGATAGTGTAGTCCTGATATAACTTAACTTTAGCAATGCAAGCTGGAGTATAGAGGTGTTCATATACCTTGCTGTCGTCAGTTCCAGCCATTAATGCTTGAGCAGGAGTCACATCCTGTACCATGAAGCTCCAATCAACTTCTTAAGCTACAGCTGCTATTTCAATTGACTTCCGGGGGCTTTAGGTGTAAATGGATGTGTCGAGGCATGTGAGGTTCCCGGATTTGATTTGAAAGCTTTACATTCCCTGGCAAAATAACCAAGTTGGTTATAGTTGTAACATCTGGCCTTTTGTCAAACCTAAATTTGTTGTTTGTTGGGTTCTAGGGAAAATGCCTTCTAGTTTTTTTGAAGAACTTCTTTGCT
This sequence comes from Flaveria bidentis, assembly GCA_018326385.1. NCBI lineage: Eukaryota > Viridiplantae > Streptophyta > Magnoliopsida > Asterales > Asteraceae > Flaveria > Flaveria bidentis. Next base: position 3,726 of record BJCM01153725.1, on the reverse strand, counting down.
CTGTAAGTTAGCAGAGCCATCTGTTGGACAATGCCCATATATTCTACGTCATCTGAGCTGAAACATTACAGATAATCAAAGAAGTATTGAAAGTTAGTAGAATATCCACTTCTTAAGACAAAGGCATAGCTATACTGGAAAGAACTTTGCTGAGCCTGTTGAGACCTTGGAGTCTCAAGGAAAGTGATGTATGGCCTAGAAGAATAGTATGACTACTCGGGGTATGTCAGGTAATACTGAGGTTGGGGTCCTGAGCCTTCATCAACCATTAAAGTGTTGCTAGCAGGAAGGCTTGAGGGTGTGCTCATATGGTGGCCTCGCTTGTTCTCCATCTCTACACGGTATCCATAAAGGATGCCATATAGTTTAGTAATGGTGAGGGAGTTCAAGTTTTCTGTCCTCTTGATAGAGACATAGTAGAATGTCCACTCATTTGGGAGTGCACACATGAATTTTCATGTGAGATCTCTAAATTCAAGGGCAATTCTCATAGACTAAAGGGAGGAAATAAGATCCATATACTTGAAGTATTGCTGGTTGAGGATCTTTCCAGCTATATAAGTGAAGTTCTCAAACTGTTGCTTCAATGAATCTTCACAGTTATATAAGTGAAGTTCTCAAATAAGTGCTGACCTGCAATTCTCAAAAGCCACCATCATGGAGTTGGGTATTGCAGTCATTAGAACAGTCATAGCATTGCTATCAATGTCCAGCTTTTTGCGCTCTTCATCAGAGTAGTCTTCTATGGCTTTCTCTATCATGGCATCGTTTCCACCTGGTGCAACAACCTTTGGTCTATAAGGACCATTGATGATAGATTGCCAAATCTTTCCATCTTGGTTACTGATGAAACCTTTGATACGTCTACTCCATGATCTAAAGTTTTAAGGGGTGATGATAGGTGCTTTGGTCATCATCCCCATTTCAACTTCAGACTTTTAGTTGAAGGTCGTTTTTGAGTATGGTTGAAGAATGAGTGAAGAAAGGATGATGCGGATGGTAAGATCTCATAATCAAGAGCCTAAAAAGCTCTGATACCAATTGAAGGATCAGGTTTTGTCACTAAACACTTGTGTTCTCTCAAACTCACTTAAACACACTCGGTTAGATGATGCAGAATCCCTCTAAGATTTGATAATAATATATTAAGTAACTAATAACACAAGAAGATAATTTTCAAGGCACTTATATATATTACTTCAACTCAGATATACTTTGAGAAACTATATATACTATTACCTACAGTCAGATATACTTTGATACCAATTGAAAACCTATGACTAAAGCAAATACTACATCGCTAAAGACAAGGTATCTTAGATAAAATATTATCTAAGATAAGATAGTCATGACATGTCCATGACTTACTTTTTGACACCAACTAAAGTTGGACACTTTACTAACTGATAAAAAGTGAACAGTAGAAAAAACTATGGTCAACTATATGGGCATGAGAAAACGCCATACAGTATATCAGATATTTGCAACAGAATGTCAGAAGGACCAATGTCCACCGGTTCATAGTGGGTTCTTCCGAAGGTTAATTGGCTTTGGAAGAACTTGTTCTTCCGAAGCCACTTATACTTTGGAAGAGACTGCTTCTTCCGAAGCTTGAGGCTTTCTTCAGATCTTCAGACTTCGGAAGTCGTTATATTGGTTTCTTCTAAGTCTTGAACTTCAGAAGAGGGAAGACTTTTTCTTCGGAAGTTGGAGTTTTCGTTCGGAAGATTCTTCGGACATAATCTTCAGAAGTTCTAACTTTCCTTTCGGAAGAACTCCATTTGCCTTCGGAAGTTCTTTCCTTAGCTTCGGAAGACCTTTATTAGTTGTACCAAAATTGTCTAAGTGTTTGGTTTTGGTTACATCAGCCTTTCTAGATCCAACATCTGGTTTGATCATATTTGCTATATTTATTAATAAAGAATGACATCTAGCTTCCTAAAGTTTTGAAAAGTTACCAATTTTATCCAAAAATGTTATGCCTATAAATTTAAAATGTTAATCATGGAGAATCATAAAATCTTAACTTTACTATAATGGGATTGCTTGCATGGTTATGATTATAAATCATGATATATATAGAGAATGACTAAAGACAATGGTCTGAATTTACAATGATCATAAGTGATAAGCATAGCTTAATTTCGCTGACCAGACATGAAACTATTAACAAATATGTGAGTGGTTGTTTATAGAGACATAGCTTCATTCCTACCACCAAAAGTGCGCTAAATTAGTCGGTTATTTATATTCATCCAAAGAGATTCTAAAAAGAAGAAATACCATTTTGGTTGGCTCATTAGCATTAAAGACTACTTCTCTCCTTCTCCGTGTTTTAGGCTTTAAGGCGAACTGTATGGCGGCTGTATATGAAGGTGAACTGTATGGTGGCTAGATATTAATGCGAGCTGCAGTTGAAGTTGGAAAGATATACTTCTCAACCCATTTGCAATGAGTTTCGACCTCCGCCAGCAACTAGCTCCATCATCCTTTCTAACCCGGTTATAGACCCCGGTTAGCGAGAAAATATGATTTGTTGAACTGTAATCCTATTGTAGTTCCACCTTGACAAAGTGTTTGCGACATTATTGTTTTCTCTTTAGTTTCAAAATTTCAAGAGGGTGATTATAAAATTTTAAAGGGGGTGATTACAAAATTTTAAAAGGGGCAGTTGAGATTTTCCCATATACATAACACTGAAAAGTTCTCGCTTAGGGTGTGCGGTTGCCCTCCTCATTAACATGTAGGTACACCCAAGCTGAAAAGGTAAACTTAAAAAAAAGAAAAAAAAGAAAAGAAAAGTTAATGTAGACATTTTGCAAAATGATTTTGAAATATCTTTAGGCAGATGTGAGAGGACAATAAGGTAAATTCCAAGGGGCGAGTAAAACAAAGAAAGAGTAGATTGACGCCTGTAACTTTGGGATAATTATTGGGCATTTATCGTGTGGATCAAGAACTGAGACACAGTGTCAAACTATAATGATTGGACGACACGTGGCAGAATGTGATAGAACATAGGCTGTTGATCGATGTTGTAGGCTGACTGCACATAGATCCCTGATTAGTGTCATCTGTTTTTATTCCAAGACTCGTCTCTGCACCGTTGATGGCTGAACCAAAACCTGACTTTTTTATTCTACCGTTATATCACCTATTTCTGTAATGTCATTCTTAAATTAAACACCTTTTTTTAATCTTTGTTATGCTTTTATTTAAACCACCCCCTTTTTCTGATTACATCAAACCTTTTGTATTTTTTTAATTTATATAAATTTAAAATTTAGCTTATTAAGTTCAAACTAGTTTTATTAATAGGTGCGCGTTGTGACGGCACTATACACAGCATGATAATTTGTAGATTACAATTGCCTCTGTTTTTTAACTACATTTATGTCGAAACATAGATAAACTGAAAACGTATATTTGAACCGGCTTATTGCCAAACAAATTTACGTTAAAACCTAGATGAACTTGAACTTATACCGACATGTATACAAAAAGAACTTAAGAAATTAGATTTTTTAGTAAACTTGAAACATTAGAAATTTGAGAGAGTCAAATTACAGGGGATCAAAGTTTAAAATTCAAAAGTTGAGGTGCGAGAATTGGCCGATGACAAAGGCCATGAACCGTGTTTACATAATGCGGCACATTTGAGAACTTGGGTACATTCGTTGTAACAACTAACAATGTCATTACGTAATTAAGTATATCATATATATA
>BJCM01153724.1:0-14773 GCA_018326385.1 Flaveria bidentis | reverse complement strand
ATTTATGGTGATGATAGTAATATGGACAAGGTTTTTAAATAATAGTTATGTAATGATAAGGCAAAAGCGTATTCACATCGGTAAATCATAAAGGTGAGGAATGACAGATTAACGAAAAGATGACGGAAATACGTCAATGGACGGACCTTTGGTGACGGATGTCACATGAATGCATGCATTAATGAATGAATGAATGAATGTAAGAAAGGCTTGCAAGCAAATGTATGGAGGTGCACACCCGTTATAGGTGTTAGCTCAACGGTGTGCGAGTTAGCTACCCCAAAGGATGCACATTGGGTTCTTTCTTTGTGATTGACCATATGGATGAACCATTGTCGCGTGTCTTAGGTACAGACAAACTCACTCAGCAACGCTGACTTTTATGTATTTTTCAGTTGGCAGGTGAGCATTGCTGAGGATGGCACGGAGCAGCTACTTGACATTTTGAATGACATTCCTTTGATAGTGTTTTTGCATTGTAATGCGAACGAATGATATTTTGAAATGAATGCTTGTATTAACTTGCAAAAGCCTTTGTAATGATAGAAAAGTTATTTCTTTAGACTTCCGTTGTAATGTTTTATAAATGATTAAATGTAAAGTATATGTCTTTTGTGCAATGAGGACCCAACTGTAAGTGTCCCGGGAACGGGGCCTTACATTATAAATAAAGTTGTGTGCTTGATTGTCAAATTTCGGTTTCCTTGCATCCTGAGCTCATTAAGAAAAACAAGCAACACGATATAAGTGAATTGGCAACATTGCGAATGAACGAGTCTTAAAATATTGTTAATTTATTGTCACTTTAATGAAAAGCTAAGATCTTGAAGTTATATTCTTACAAACCCTAACTTAAAAGTACCAATTGTGGATCTTGCTGAATTACAACCCGAAAGTGATTGTCTTTTCTTATTTTAGTTAATTAGTTTAAAAGTTATTTGTTTTATGCACTTTTGCTTTTTAATCCATTCAAAATTTCAATTTTAATTATAAAGTTCGAGTCTTTTAGTAATTAAGCCGTGTTAATTAAACATTTTCATATATTCCCTGTGAAGATAACCTTCCTTACCTTTACACAATAACGGTAGCTAAAACTGATAAATTAACTTGTTTTTTATCGAATTTCGACAACTAGATTAGACTTTCAGTGACAATGCACTTGCCGACAACCAAACTTCAGACGTGAGGTGGGTGACCGCCCTTGTTCTCACATGTCTTTACTGTTTGATATGTATATAAATTGAGTAAAGGGATTTTTTAAAATTAATGAAAAAATCATTCGATTGATTTGGGTGCTTAGTAAAAACTTTAGTTACAAAAGTATATATCTCGTTTGTAATTTATTCATAAAGGCATAACAGTAAATATTATTTAAAAATGCCGACAAAGATGCATGTGTTTTAACGTTTGAATGGTTAAAAGGTCATTAATATTTGGAGATAAATAAACTTTAAAATTTTGAGTGATGAGATTTTTAGGTTGTATTTCTTTTAAGTTGTTTGGGTGTAATAAATTGTCAGGTTAAAAGGTCATCAATACCGGGTATGTCTCTCATCGGGTTGTACCCAAACCCGGGTCCGGGTCGGGTCCATACCCGGTTATTTTGTGCATCTCCAAATACAACATCTCTAACTAGTCATGCACAAATCGGGTTTGGGCGGACCCGGAACCGGGTTCAAACCGGGTTCGGTCCAGTCGGGTTTTTTTGTACCCGGGTATTGGTGAACCTGGGTACGAACCCGGGTCGGGTTCACTTGCGGGAAAACCCTACTCGCCATACCCGGGTAGGGTCGGGTCGGGTCCGGAACCGGGTCCAATACTGGGTTTAGTTTATTTTTCTATTTTTTTTCTTTTTTTATGTCCAATACCGGGTTCAAAATCGGGTCCAATACCGTGTTCACTTCGGGTTTAGACCGGGTCGGGTTCGGGTCGGGTAGGGTAGGGTCGGGTTTTAGAAATTCAAAAAAATCCTAAACCGGGTTGAAACCGCCGGTTTATTCCGGGTACAAACCGGGTACACCCGGTACCGGGTTATACCTGGACCCGGGTCCGGGTCGGGTCCGTACCCGGTTTTTTTGTGCAAGTCTATCTCTAACTATCCACTACTATCTTTCCGGGCTTTTAAATGCCATTGAGATTTGAGCACAAGTCGCTCAACACAAATTGTTAAAAAGGCCCGTACAAAATAAATTGAAGTATTGAACTTTCTATTAGTTCTGGCCCAAATTTTATGGGCCTAAAAGCCACTTGTTTATTTGTAAGCTAATTAGCCCGAACGCCTGGGCCTGTATACAGCTCATACAAAGAATTTCTGTACGACACATTCCAACAAGGAGTCTATTGACCACGTAAACACATGTTCTAGTGGGCTAGTGGCCACATGTATGCATGCTTACATATAGGAGACATGTATATATAGAAAAACATAAGTGTAAAACGTAATTGTTATATTAAATTTGTATATTTCTCATAACTTTATATTCATACAATACATACAAGTAACACGGTAATAAAAAATATATTACATTACATCGATAAACTATGTATCTCAGCATGTGTAAGTTAACAATGTTCAGGGATTCTCAACTATATGAGCGGCTCGATGTCGCGACGCAAAACGACTAAACAACGAAAGCGAGTTACTAGCGAGGTGCTTTACGTTTAAAAACTTTGCTTTTATTATAGCCTTTTCCCTGCCCCCAACTCCATCCGCTAACAATCCATCGATGCACATATCAACATCGGTTAGAGCAGCACTGACCCAACTTTGCACGTTACCCTCGTGCAACACGAAGTTTTCCTCGCTATCTTTCCCCATTCGTTGAAACTCCTTAACTGATAGCGTTATTTGACTCACCCCACTCTCGATTTGGCGTAAACACTCTTGGATCGCTTGGTTGTTTGCGGTACGCTTATTTTCATTGAAATGTTTCGCCACCACTTTAACATACTCCTTTGTTTGCCTCGCTTTCGATAGGCACACTGCGAGTGAAATTCGAGCTAATTGTTCCGGGCCGAGGGTGGTTTTTGTCACGTAAGGTAAAAGAGTTTCAACACATAAATCGGGATACACTGATGTTCGACACTGCGCCTCAAGATACGCCCTTGCACTCGAACCACAATCGATGGTGCCCGAAAATCCGAATATTGCGAGAGAGATGAACAATAGAGAGAAAGCAAATTGAGCCATTGTTGATTTGTTGTGTATGGATTTGTAAATGTTGTTTCTTGTGTGTTTTTGTGATATGTGAAATACTAGGTGAATAAAAAGGTAAAGGGTTAGTTATATAGAGGAAGTGTCACATGCACTTGAATTAGTTGAATCTATTAAAGAAATTCAATTCCTTTACGTACGTAACAAAGTTTGTTTCACGTTCCACATGCTACTTGCTTGTGAATATAAATACATTAACCTTTTCTTATTGTTTTAAAATATTTTACATCGAATTTTGAGAATCGATAAACTTCGTTTGAATACTAGATAAGGATACTCTCATATTTGAATAAACTAGTAGCCAATTTCGATTTATTAGCCGTAAACCGCGTTAAATGTCTATTATTCATTCAATGTTGTTAAAGAAGTTTGAAAAGTGTTTTAAGATACACAAGTTTAACTTATTCTTATTCTGATAGTCACTGTGGTTAAGAAAACTATTAACGATTGACTTGAAAACGGGTCAATAAGAGTCATAGAACGGGTGAAGACAGACCCGTCATAATTAGAATGAAGCAATGAGCTTGGGCCCCTAAAAAACATAGGGCCCCTAAAAAACATAGGGCCCCTAAAAAACATAGGGCCTCTGATTTTTAAAATCCATACGTCTTTTATATACATGAGCCATTAATATTTACTATTTTAGTGGATTTCGTTTATGTTTGTGTCAAAAGGATTTAAATGTTATAAGAATTTTATTCCAATGATTCTTGAAAATGATATGCATCTTAATTTTTCAATATCTAATGTACATATATGGTTTTCATAGAGTTTTAATGTCAAATGGTTTGAAACTAGATATAACAATGATATTTTAAAATACTAGTAACTTTTTTTTCCTTCATATGTTATATATATTTGATATGTTACTAACACTTAAAAATTAGAACAACAAAATGTATCACAATTTTTCCAAAAGAATGGGTAATATTGACAAAAGCATGCTACCATTTGTTTTAAAAGTTATGACCGTAGTTTAGGATGAAAGCAAAAATATATAAATACATATTTTTACAATTTTTTTAACAAAAAAGCCTCAATTATAACATTCGTTCAGGCCCTTAAAAAATTGAGCCAGCCCTGGGTGAAGAGAATATGTATATCTGTTATTTTTTATTTACCCTACAATATCTTGAACGTACGCTTATTATCTAATAATTTTACATTTTTTAAACCGTTAAAATTCATGTTTGGGAATAAACTTTGCGGACGGTTTTAAATACATCTTTCACATCTTATGAAAGTGTTGTCAATAATACCATTAATAATATAAATCATCAAGTGTTAACTACCATCGTTTTAATGTTTCGAATGTTTACAATAGTCTGCTGACATTAATGAAAAACCTTACACGAATTTACACACAATAAATGTTTCAAAGACATTATAATCATGACACGTGGTTATTAAATATAAACATTCTCATCATTCTTCTTATAGCGTACGACTGTCATAAAATTAGTATCAAATATCGATGGATGTTTTATGTTTTTATTGTATTATGTATTAAACATACTTTTGACCTAATGCGTCAGGTGTCACGGCTACTTTTTTTGTGCAATTGGTTTCTTATTCGGATAAATCGACAAACTGAGTGCCTAATTTTGCTAAATTTTATTAAAAGAATTAACTAGCCCACTATCATCTTTTTAATGAAAGCCCAATGCAATGAGTTTGGTGTAAACTGAAGCCCAATGCAATGAGTTTCTGAATTAGCCCACTTAAACTTAATTTAATTTCTAAAATTTCAGAACTTACAACCTCGAACCCTAGTTCTGTTGTTCAATCAGTCGAGGGCAAATTTTTAAGCGTTGATTCATCAATCATCAGTTTTGTTCGATCCTTCTAGTGCAAACGTTCAATCGGTGAATTAGTTGAAGCCATAGTTTGATTTTGCAGGTTAGTAACATGAACTTCGAGCATTTATTCACATGTTCTTCTTGTTCTATTGATACATATCTTTATGTTCTTCTTCCATTCATACGGTTTTGGGTCCTTTTTATAAGAATTCGTTTGCTCTTTCATGGAATACATTTTTGTTTAGTTCACTGCAATCAATTTGAACTAGGGTTCATCTTGGTTTCGTGAAGATTTTTGTGGAGAAATTGATACAATTGATCGATTTTACTTTAAGACGTTGGAAATCTGGCTACTTTGATTATGGTTTTCATTGCTCAGAGCTAGGGCAAAATTTGATTAGCAGTCACAAACTTTTTTATGCAGTCATGTGGGCAAGATTCAGATTAACATTAGTGACAACATTAAGAAATTTGACACTTAATTATAATTTAGATTTAAGAAAATGTTGCCATTTTTTCAGAAGACCATTTTGAATATCTTTATAAATTACCATCATGTATGATCGTTTAACCCCTTGTTTAGCTCCTGACTACAAATTTGGGAGTTGAACATTGAAGTGATTATCTTTCTAACCATTGTGCTTGGTCTTTGTTTGTAAACACTCATTGTGTGAAACGTAAATAAATTACAGTATTACACCATGCTCGGTACATATGCGCAAGATTTATAATATCGATTCATATTTTGTGTTTTTTTTTTCTGAGGAAAACCATTTGTAGTGTATACCTTCAATTTTCTATCTAGATGCCACTGATTTCTTTCCAATATTTTAGTCTGGCAGCATGGTTGATGAAGAACAAGTCAAAAACGAGGATTATACTAAGGACATGTCAGATTCAGAATTAGATAAGTTAAAGGCGGAAAGAAAAAATAAAAGGAAAAAACGTTTAATGAAGGAAGCGGCTAAGGCTGATAAGCGTGGGGTTTGCTACTTGAGCCGAGTCCCTCCACGCATGGATCCTGTAAAGCTTCGTCAAATTCTATCTCAGTATGGAGATATCGAAAGAATTTGGCTCACACCTGAAGGTTTTACTTTTATTTCTACTTTTGATATTGTCTGTATTGTAATCCTAACTGTAAAACCATTTGCTGTTAAAAAAATCTGTAGATCCTGCAGCTCACGTGCATCGTAAAAAAGCTGGTGGTTTTCGTGGACAAGGGTTCACAGAAGGGTAAGTTTTATTTAAAGAAACTAAAGGGAAAAATATCAGAAGCATAGTATATATGATAGCTGTTTTATGCATGCAGATGGGTTGAATTTACAAACAAGAGTGTTGCTAAACGGGTTGCGTCAATGTTGAATGGTGAACAAATAGGTATACATGCAACTAGTTGTATAAAACTTGTTTCTTTTTAACTATTATTGAGTAATTGCTAACTGTGTATCATTTGCATTTGTTGCATGCTTAGGTGGGAAGAAAAAGTCCTCATTCTATTATGATCTTTGGAACATCAAATACCTGAGTAAATTCAAATGGGATCATCTCACAGAAGAGATTGGTAAGAACCTTTTCAAGTTACTCCACAAATTACTTAATTACAGTTGCTCAAATTTTGCATTAAGTAATTGAACCAAGCACATTTCAGCGTTTTATCAAATTTGAATGTTGTAATGCGTATGCTCTTTTTTTTTAAATCAAACTAACTAGTTTTAATGCAGCATATAAGAATGCTACAAGAGAGCAAAAACTAGCACTGGAACTGTCGGCTGCTAAGAAAGAGCGGGATTTCTATCTTGCAAAAGTTGATCAGTATCGTGCTTTAAGTTCTATAGATGAACGACTAAAAAAGGTATGCTTGAACTTATTACAAGTTATTGAGTAATTAACTTACTCTCTTTCTAGCATATATTATCACCAAAATAATTAAATTATTTGGCTTGTGCAGAAACGTAAGATTCAACAAGAAAATGGAACTTCAGAAGTTGAAGGAGATCATAAGCAGGCGGCAAAAGTGATTCGCCAGTTTCCTCAAACAAAACCAGTCAGAGATGGTGGTGAAAAGCAAAAATCGGGGCTTTCTAAGGACCTCTTGGCTGGGGTGAGTTTTTTATTAATGTTTTTGTGCGCGTGGATAATTTAGAATATAAAAACATGTTAGTTAACACTTGTCTGTATACTGCATCATGTAGGTTTTTGGTGGTTCTTCATGAAGCTACTTGCCGCTGTTTTAAAATGATAAGCGACAGCACTCTTATGCAAATGTGAAGCGCAAAACAATTTTGTATTAATGTGAACATCTTTATAGCATTTGTGTTATAAATTATGAGCTGATTGGCCTTTCAAGGATGTTGAAACAATAAGTTTTATACTAATTACATATCTAATAACACACTTTATGGCAAAATTTATGGATTCTTGATGCCACGAGAGGCGCGATATCTTGTCGTGAAACGACTAAACATCGCGAGAGAATTGCTAGCCAGTTGCTTCACATTCAACAACCTCGCCTTGATCATAGCCTGTTCCCTCCGGTTTATCCCATCGCCCAAGATCCCATCAATGCACGCTGCAGCATCTGTTAAGGCAGCACTGACCCATGTTTGCACGTTGGTCTCATGCCACACAAACTTTTCATCGCCATCTTTTCCGATTTTCTGCAACTCCTTAAAGGATTGTGTAATCTGGTTCACGCCATCATTGATTTGATAAATGCATTCTTCTATTGCTTGATTGTTTCCAGGAGTCGCAGTTTCGTTCAGTTTCTTTGCTACCATGGTCAGATAGGTTTTGGTAAACCGAGCTTTCGCTAGACACGAAGCAAGTGATATTTGAGCTAATAGTTGTGGGCTTGGTAGCCCGGTTTTGCTTACATATGGCAAAAGAGTTTGAACACATAGATCATGATACAACGCTGATCGACACTGTAGCTCAAGGTACATTCTTGCGCGAGAACGAGACTCGACAATCGTCGAAAACCCTGAGATTGTGAGAGAGATGACCAACAAAGGTAGAAGAATTTGTGCCATTTTTGTGATTTTTTGTTAGTGTTTGCGATATGAAAGTGAGAAGAAATGAGATTTGGTTATATAGAGCCATAGAGGTTAGAGTTTTCACCTGCATTTGAACAAACTCTGAACTTATTACTTTACGTAGAAAATCTGTTTCATATCACACATGCAACTTAATTGCTTATGAAAATAATTGCACTAGTTTAATCCCCAAAAACCTTTTCAAGTATTATGATTGAGTACATAATAAACCATAACCTTGTTTAACTAAATCAATTCATGCATCACCAAGATACATATAACGACTTATCAATATGCTCGTTAAATTAGAAATACGCTACTGATTGATCGCTTACAAAGTTGCAATCTCTTGGATGTTAGAACCATTTTCTTTTAAAACCGCGTTATATTAGAATCTTTTTTTTCAACGATCTACGATTGGATCTAAGGATATTCATATATCATCCGTTAATCTTGGAAAGTTTGGAGGGAGTGTATCTTAGAGATGTTTTAACAATGTTCATGAACTTGATGGGCGAAGTTAATGGAAACTTGTCTTGAAGAAATGAAACATATAATTGTTTAACAAGCTAATTTTATTTACAGGTCTTGAAGTGTCACCGTAGTTCATGATGATGATATGAGCTGGAGTGTGATGGAGTGATCACTGAAGATGAAGTAAACGTAATTAAACATAAATTGTTTGGCAATCAAAGTATTAGCAAAAAGGCGGTACATATGCATGTTTAAATTTGTTTATGTAAAAGTTAAGGATTTAATGGAACAAAAAATGTTAAATCTTGATATAAGTGGTTAGTATGAATAATTTTGTAAATTATTTTTTGAGAAATATGAAGCGAACTGATTGATTAAGCCATTAAGTGCAATAATTTATCATGGTCAAATGTTACTATATAGTTATTACGACATCTATATTCTTTTTAGCCGATTTGATATTAACTGTGGTTTATTTTAATGAACTAAAAGCACTTAGGCAAACATGCGCCATACCCGCGTGACGCTATACAAAGACCATGACATTATTCAAGCAACGATACGACCAAAAATGTTTGCCGATTACCCTCACATGTAAGCCTGGCCAAAACAATCTTTTATTTTCTATATGAATAAAAATATATATTTTTATTTCTAAACATTATGTAACATTCACTTGCAAAGATTTATTTAATTCATATCATTTTTATAAAATAATCATCAATATTACTAATCTACAATATAACCATTTCAAAATGAATTAGTGTATGTGTTGCTAGTATTATTTTAAACAATAACACCTAATTTCAAAATGTCGCTTTTAATTCGTTTTGTATGCTCCAAATCGTGTTGAAATCTAATCAAAAGATTCGAAATATTTCGAAATCCAATCAAAAGATACGGAATATTTTTCTATAAATAAAACATCCAATAATAAGCGATCCATCCCCCAAACAGTATAATCCTCAAGAATAAACGAATAATATCTCAAGATCGAGAAATGGCGGGAAAATCAAACTACAAAGAGATTATATATTCATATTCGCTCAAGGTTAAGTTGAGGGTGAGATATGGAGGTCCTGAGGTTTTGCGTCGATTTCTTCTCTTTCTCCTTCACATGTTGCCCTAGGTATTTCATTTTTTAATATAATATACGCTTACTGAATCTACTATGTTTGAATCAACCGTTTTTTTTATTTATTGTTCATAGGTTATGTTTGATTACTGTAATGTAATCACAGAGTTCGGATTCAAGGGTTATAGGTTTGTTTTCCTTCGTTGAACTGATTGTCTTGTTCTGCTATTTGTTACGTTCGCCAACTGTTTGATTAAATGTCTGGTAAACGTTATTGCATGCTTTTGTTACTAGTTTTGAAACATTATTGTGGCAATTCTGGATGTCGTTGTTAGGTTTGTGATATGATTTTCATTGATGTGTTTGTGATTTCCGGGATTGGAAGAAATATTAGGAAAATGGAGATGGTTGCATGTGTGTATTCAACCCTAACCATTGCATGTCTTGAGCATTCATAGTAGAATCTCTGTTTCCATCGTAATGTTTCTTCAAATACAGAGATCTACTATTCATCATCTCTATAAATGTTAATGAGTATTTAAGAAAGAGAAAATTTAATAAAGAAAGTATTTGCGAGGGAAATAGAGATAGAGATGGAGAATAAGGTGTGGTAGGTTAAAGTGTTAAAACAAAATTCAGAGAAAGTTGATATCTAGTTAAATTATAGGAATGGAGATGGAGATTCTACCATTGCTAACCTTTTATTATGCGGGAAATCATCAATAAAGTTTTATTGTTTGAAGAGTCATTGAGAGATGGAAAGAACTAAGGTTCTAAATAAGATTACTGTATGGTGCTTATTATTCACCAACAATGCCATGTTGTTTATGTAAATGATGGCTCTATTAGCAAAAGTTATCCATTGTATGTTTCTATGATAAAAAAATTGTACAACCGCATAGTAATGAGCATGAAAGCATGCAATTAGCTCGCAATTATCAGTATAGGGTGACACTTAGGAGAGGCCCCTAGTTCTTATCTGTTCTTTTTCTAAGATGCGGATTAGCTTGCAAAAGACATATTTGTTGATATTTCATAGTGTATTCTTTTAATGCTGGTCCATTTATGTTAATAATGATACAAGGTAAGGTGTTAACACAAAATTGAATGTATAGAGATACTTTAGAACCTAATGCTGGTTGTACATCTTTCATCATAAACAATTTAATTCAACTTTTACTGTGATACACGGATACACATTGAATCAGAACTAAAGATTTCTATTTACCGAGTCACTTGAGATTCTGAAGAGCTTATCAGATGGTAGCAGGTTGGAGAGCACCAGTAGCAGTCATACTATTGTCAGTGGTATTATTAACACACTCTTCTTTTACTTCTAATATCCATAACTTTTGTTTCTCTATCATTTCTAGCTGCAAAGTTTCTTCAGAAAAATTCAGCAGAAGCCATTTATATTACTTCTACATCTAAGTATCTAACATGGTATGATTGGTTAGGATAAGAAGGGGTAGCCATATTATTTGTTTTGAAACTAAAGTGTGCAGCCTATTTAATAATTGTGTTACCATTGTTATAGGTTTCCAGAGTGTCTGGGACATGCTGTGGGAAGAGGAAATCCATGTACATATCACCACATCATGTGCTGATCTGGATATCATTTTGGATGGAGGACTTAGTTGCAAAGAAGTTACTGAAATTGGTTTGTTCTTTATATATATATATATATATACTGCCAGTTTTGGTTCTCTAAATGATGAGATTTTCTTTTTTCCCTGCTTAATTAGGTGGAGTTTCAGGCATTGGTAAAGCACAACTTGGGTATAAGTCACTTGCATACTACTTTTTATATCTATATTTAATGTTATGTTTTTGTGTTTCTTATTGTTTTGTTAACACAAGATACAGAATTCAATTTGCAGATAATGTTCAGATCCCATATGATTATGGTGGAGTTGGAGGTGAGGCAGTCTATATAGGTAAGTCTCTAGCCACTTAGATGTTATCATAATCATAATTCTGTTAGCACATTTTATGATTGTGTTATATTTAACATTTATCTTTTAAACTTATATACAGATGGTAGCTTCATGGTTTAACGGGCTTTACAAATTGCAGAAGCTTGCGGTGCTGACATGGAAGAATACCCTCGCGTGTACTGAAAGGGGTCACAAGCTTGTGAACGTAAAATGTTGCAGCCCAAAGATTTTCTGGAAAATATATATTTCTTTTGCGTCTGCAGTTATACGTAACATATTGCCCTCGTCAATTACTTAGTTAAATTTATCACAGAGCATAAGGATGTAGGTACATTATATAATCTAATTTTAATATAATTTATTTACTTATAAGAATGTTTGTTACAGGTTAAGGTGGTTATCGTCAAGATTTTGATGACATGGCTCTTACAACAAGAGTACTTGGTGGAATGGCCTCAAAATTGATAAAACTTGCGAGAAAATCTGATGTGGCTGCAAGTATATTCACCAAACTAGTTAAGTATTTTTTTGATCATTTATAGTTGTTCAAAATCATTTTCGGTTTGTTTAGGCACTTCAAGGTTTATTCAAAGTTAATATAGTCCAGTACAGATTATTTATTTCCATTTTGGTTGGGTATACAGAAAGTGTTAAGTGTTAACTGAATGGTCTTTCCTAATTGGTATTTTTGAACTTTAGAAAAAGTCAATGATGATTTATGTGGCTTCATTTTGTAAATTAAGCAGGTAGTTATACTGAACAGGTGACAACCAAATACTCACATGGTTCTTTCCATTTAGTCCTTGCACTCGGTAACTTCTTGATATTTTCTTTTAGAGAATTTGAAATTATCTTCTTTTTCTTTCTACTTTGTATAACTAGACATTATTGTTATGTGGGTGGTGGTTAAATTTAATACATATTTACAGGTGCTAGTTGGTCGCGTGAGTCCACAAATCGCATCATTCTATACTGGAATGGCAATAAACGGTATATGTACATTGACAAATCATCCTCTCTTCGATCAGCATCTGCGCCTTATTTTATGACACCAGAAGGAATCGAGGACTGTGCTTCGAACAACAAAAGAATTAAAATATATAAAGCTTATCATTCATTCTAACCAGGTGATCCCCGCTCCTCCTCCTCTCTCTTTTCTTTGTAAATATCTTAAAAGAGTTGAATGCCTTTAGCCCATAGGTGTATTATATGGGATTAAAGGGAGCACTTGGTTTGGGCCTTGGGGGGTGTGGGTAACAATGCGTCTTTGGTAGTAGCACGTGCCTTTAGTACTGTTTAGTTACACCTTTAGTGGCTCTGGGGCTCGATTTTATTTTATAAATATTGCATGCTCAACGTGTTTAGCGTAGCCTTTTTGTGAGCCGGGGGTTTCTCTATGAACAGTCTCTCTAGCTTTTAGGTTAGATGTAAGAGTTTCTCTCATCTACATTCCCCAAACTTCATTATTTTAGTAGAACCTTACTAAGTATGTTTGTTTGTTTGAGAGAGACCCAACGTGTAATTAGGTTCTTAAGATCTCTTAAGTCACTTTATTGAAAAAAAATGTAATCTAAAGGAGGTAGGTTTGGCAGGAGATAATGGGGGTTGGTGAGAAAGCAAAGCTTAACTATCCTATGAAAAGCATAGTTTGCATTATACTTGTCTGTGGTGATAATAATACAAATGTCCCCTTGGATGGTTAAAGATTTATTGTATTAAATTACACAAGAACAAACACTTAAACACTTAAAAGGATGTTTAGGGTTCGGTTTTGCCGGTTTTGTTAGAAATTCGGAGTTTAATCGTTAGCTATGGCTTTGGACTGGCAAACCAAAACGATTGGTTTGGGTGGGTTGGTTGGACCGTCAATTTTAGTGGTTTAAAGTTTTGTTTTTAACGGCTTAACTTTATGGATCGATCTTTTACTTTATTTTCAAAATCATTCATTTATGTTAAAATTTTGATATGATAAATATGATTCATGTTGTAGTACATAGTTACATATTTCAAAAATCAAAATAACATACAAACAATAAGAGTTGAACTACCGTTTTGTTTCTGTCAGGTTCCTAGTTATAAACCGAACAAAACCGACAAACTGTCAAAATCAAGAATTGAACCCTTAGATTTGAAACTGGTTAAACTGGCTGACTTGTTTTGTTTTGTATGTATCAGTCAGAACAATTATTCTTTTCCTTGTTATATTATGATTTTCTCTCTGACCATTCTATCTAATATAATTCCATATAATATAATCATCTCATAGCATCAAAAGTGTATTGTAATAAACTTTCGAAGACATACATGTCTTTTGTCATATTGACAACTAGCAGGCTTTAACCCGGATTTCTTCGCGGGGAAGTTGTAAAATTTATATGTAATTATAGTAAAAAACTCACATGGCAAGGGTATGTTTTAAAATGCTGAGGATACAATAGCTAAAACAAAACTAAAAAATACATAAATAGATCATAGTATATTTGCGAGTTGATTTAAATAAAATTTATATGTGAGCATAAGTATAAAAAAGTTAACTTCTCAAGAGTAAATTCAAAAGAGTTGCAGATACACAAACTAAAAATAAAAATATATGAAATAAAAAGATTTATAAAAGTGAAATAAAATAAAACCTAGAACAAAACATGCTAGAAAAAGTTTTGGACGAGAAAAAGAAAGTAACATTAAAGAAAAAAAATAAACAAAAGAAAGAAATTATAACATCAAGCATAAAAAGTTGGTTGGTGACTATGTAGACGAATAAGAAAGAAATACTGTATTCATAGTTGTCATATATAATATTATAAGTTGATTGTCAATAACAAAGATATTAGAAAAATGAGTTTAAAGGATTTTAAACTTTAAAGAAACTAAAATACAATTATTACTATTATTTCTGACTCCCTTTTCGTTTATGTGTGGCGGCACCTAAAAGTCAATATATGTGTCTCAAAATGTTGGTGAAAGGCCACCTTAGTCAAGCAGGGCCAACAAATAGCATTAGTCTTACAAAAAAAAAAACTTAAGAATGCAAAATATGATGCAATAACTATTAATATCATTATTTTAACCCATAAAGGTGTGTATCGGTATTCCCCTAGAAGACTAAGGTGTTGTTTGTTTTTTTACAAGAAAACGTTTGCAGTTTGCGGATCACATTTGTAGATATCTGCGGCAGAAAAGGTGGATCAAACGTCTGCAGTCTGAAAAAAAGACTGTTTGTTTTTAACATCTGCAATGTTATT
>BJCM01153721.1:0-15767 GCA_018326385.1 Flaveria bidentis | reverse complement strand
TTTCAACTTGTATTCTACAAATATTAGATGATTCAAGTGTCATTGTTGAAGACCAAGTGACTCTTGAAGCTTCCAAGCATCCTACAACATCTTCTCTACTTTTCCTTGGTTGGTTCTTAGTTCAAAGGATCAAGTCTTCTTTTTCCTTGCATTTCAAGACTACCATCTCTTTCTCCTTGCTTGTTTAAGGTTAGAACCTTGTTTCTAATCTTCTATACATCACCATGATGTGTTCATGTTCACTAACTCATCCAAAAGTGATATAGCAAAGTTTAAAAAGTAACAAAACATGTAAGACAATTTCAGGCAGATTCATGTTCTGTGTTTTCGACACCATAACTCGACCTAAACATGGTCAAATGAACAGTTTCTTGAGCCTAACATTAACTTTAGGATGTTTAGTTTTTAACTCATCCAACCTTGAAATTTTTAGACAAGTATAACCTATCCAAAATATACAAACATGATTAAAGTGTTGAACCTGAATTTTTGGCAGAATAGATAAGGCAGAAAGATTGAGGCATAAGTTATGCTTAAAGTAATCAAATGGAGACTTTCCTTTTGTGGTAACTTAGCTTAATGTGTTAGGTTTAAAAGTACTATAGGCTCTATTTGTGAATGTAGGGTTTGACCCCTCAAAAAGGTGAAATCCATGGACATGTACAGAAAAATGCTGCACTGACATCTGTTGCTTCATGACTCATTTCGAGGCACTTAAACTTAGTTACATACTACAAGATATATTTTTTTTGGAAACCTAAGACATAGATCTAGATGTGGTAAAAATACCAGATTTTATAAAAATTCTTTGTACCATGAAAAGAGGATGTCAATCAGACCTAAAAATCCTTTTGTTTCTGTCCAATATCCATATTTATATAAAGTACACTTTTGAAGTATTTGATGAAAATAAACTCATACACATGAAAAGTATAATGCTATTATACTTAATATAAAACTCATCCAATACATTATGTGTTTTTATGAAGATAACTATGAAGACAAGAATCTAAATAAAACATTAACGGCTCAACGTGTGTAACTAGTCAAGTGATATTTTCAAAACTAACTTTGTGGATGAGTTATGCATGACCATCTAGGGTTAGTAATCATGACCTCATGAATATATTGTGATTTTGTTTAGGAGATTCCTAGACCAATCATACGTACAGATTATTGCTAGAATTCACGCGTCATTACAGGTGAGTTTCACGGCCCCATTTTACTTATTTTCCTTTTGGGGGAGATTACATGCAAATTACTATTTTCCTGGACACATTTACTTGATAATGATTTCACATGTTATATAAGTTGTTTACTTACCGTATAAAGTCCCCTGTTATCGGACCGTTAGTTTATTTCCCAAAGCGAGGTAATCATGGATAGTACTATTGGGTTTGACTAGCCCCACCCGGATTAATTACCCTAATCTTGACTGGAGGTCTAAACGGGTGCATTATTAGCCTGTTCACACTCATGCTTACGGTAGGCATGGGTAGGGACAATTTGTTACAGTTACAGTCTAGCTTCGGTTGCGGTGCTTATATAATATTATAGTATTGTATGATCAACAATCAAATCATGGAAAGACTTGTGGTCCATTGCACTGTTTACAATTACTTTCAAACCTGTGAACTCACCAACTTTATGTTGACATATTTTCATGCATGTTTTCTCAGGTATTTGACATTTGCGTTAAGTTAAGCTAGCTTGGTCCACGTCGCATTTAGGGTCATTCATGCTGTTGGGACATTTATTGTTGTATTTGTCATGTTTTGAAAACAATTACATTAGCTCTACTGCTTCCGCAATTCAACTTTGAAACAATTATGTATTTTTAAACTTATTTGCATCGTATGTCTACTAAACCATGTAGTTGTCGATCAATGACTATGGTCTTCATGACGTTCACGCCCCGCGGGAAACCACCGTGGTTGGGGGTGTGACATGAAACTTCAAGAAATATAAAAAAATTATAGAATAGTTTATAGGTCATCCCCCATCGATTGGGAGAAAAAGCAAAAGAGAGAGTGGTGGTGTATAAAAAAAGCGAGAGGCTGTTGGATTATGTACTTACCTGGATGGGGTCTATAGATGATCAAAAAGATCCATGGCCTAGGTTGGTGACCTTCATTGCACTTTGAAGGGGTGCTAGCCTAAGGTCGGCTCAAGTAGTCGAGTCTACGTCATAATTTGTGGTAGTGGGGGCCTGCGTTTGCGCGGCTCCTATCTAATACTCAAGCCTTAAAGCTATTCAATAGAACTAAATTATCTAGCATTAGTGTTTATAGTATCAACCCAAAAGTGTTTCTAAATTTTGATCATTGTAGGTTCACTTGTTTAGCCCAACTGAATGGACTCGTGTAAACCAAAATGACTTGTTGGTTTCTAGGTGGCACCAGAGGTCAAATTTATGATACGATTCAATTTAAAAAGGTTGTTAAACGACGCTGGTTGGTTATAAATTATAAAGTTTATGGGATTTACAACTACTGTCATAGGTGATTCATGTTTTCAAAATGCTTTCCTAATGTCAGGTTAATTGAGAAACATTAGAACAATAAGCAATTCACTCTCCTTGTGTTACATTTTTGGGAGATCTTGTTTGTTTCATGCAAGATGTTTTGTTAAAAGTTCTTGACTAAGTGTTTCATAGGTTTAGGCTAACTAAACTAACGATGTTAAACAAGTCGTGTTTGTAAGTTTGCAAGTCTGATCCAACACAAATCCGAAATTTTTACACGGACCGAAAATGACCCAACCAAAAAATTATATCAGACGTGTGAACCCGAACATAGCAAGAAAATCTTTGGGTTGACACAAACACATTTAACCTGATTTTTTAATTTTGACATGTTAATACTATAAACTTACTATTTACAACAAAAAATACAAATGAATGTCAAACAATTATATTTTAGATATGAACTATCTTTTTCAATTTATATTTTTAGTTTCTAATTTGAAACAAAAGACACAAAAACATAAAACCATAAAAAATAGAATGAATAATACTTAGGTTAAACGGGTTGACGGGTTTGACCCAAAATTATTTATAATAAATCCAAAAATATAAATCACGTGTCATGTTAGGGTCATGTTTTCATATCGTTTATAAATTTACACCCCTAGGCCCTAGTTTAAACCATGAACTCATCGGCTAGTGTTGTTGCTTAGCATGTAGTCCCGAAAAGAATAAGGCGTAAAATTCTAATGCATAGAACACTATATGCAGAGATCGTAGAGCATTCTTGTTTAGTTAAGTTTTTATTTGTTTAACCTGAATCGGCTCATTTACAAGTAAAGGTTGAATGGATACTGACAGATCTATTATTTGAGTGAAATTTAGAACTACAAAATATTCAAACAAAGACATTCAATTCATCAAAAGTGTCTATGGGTTTGATGCTGTTTTAGTGTTTTAAGTATGCTTGTTATGTGTATGGTTTGAAAGAATGAGACTCATATCCGTAAAAAAGATGGTAAAATAGACTATTTATGAATCTTATCAGTAACATACGTTGCGGTTAATTTAAACTTGAATAGCTTAATAAATTCTTCTAAAAGTTTTTCAGAATTCACAATCCAACCAAATTTACATCCTTCACGCAATAGAAAAGATTCATGGCAACATAATACCCAAAACTTCATATATCCATGATGAATAAATGTTTGCCACTCTCTATAAAGATGCTTAAATTAGGAATATGAATAAAATGACATGAAATACCCATTCGTGTTCGTTTATTTAACTGATAAAGCATAAAATCTACTAATTCCTTTGGTACATCGAAACACTACTTAAGTTCGCGTTTGTATCACTATTGTGTTTTTGTTGTATGAATCACACTTTCAGTTCTTTCACCATTGTCTGTTTAGCGCCCATGTATACACTACCAGGTTTTAACGACGAGTTAGTGCATCAAGTTACCATTTTTCTTGCTACATACCTAATCTATACACAATATGTTGCATTTTTCTTAAAGTGAACAAAAACATTCTTTTACACACAAGGTATACTTTGGTGTAACAAACTTTTTAATCATGATTGATAGATAATGTTTGAGTGAAAACTTAAGAATAAAAAGTTGATAAAGTAGTTTAAGGTCATCCCACATCGGTTGAGGGGAAAATACAAATAGAGAGTGGCGGTGAATAAAACGAGAGAGAGGCCAACAAATTACATACTTACCTGGACGGGGTCAATGGGTGATCAAGAAAGTCCATGGCCTAGGTTGGTGACCTCCATTGCACTTAGGAGGGGTGCCTGCCTAAGGTTGGCCCAAGTGGTCGAGCCTATGTCATAATTTGTGGTAGTCGGGGCTTGCGTTCGCGCAGCCCCTCCACAATATCTTAGTATAAGCATGTTTTAGAGGTGCATGAAGCCTGCATTTTGTTTTTGTTGTTATTTATTACTAAATGATTTATAAAGGGAGAGAAGTATTAATGACTTACGAATGTTCACCAGGTGAATGTACCAACATAAATAAAAGAATAAATGAAGGAACAAGGTGAATGTTCGTGTTCATTCATTTGAGTAAATGAACCCAAAATCTTATTCCCAAAATCTTATTATATCAGTTCATTTACATTTTAATGAACTATGCGGTTCACCAATTGATTCGCTTTGTAAAGTTTGTAAACAACTTTATGCATCAATCTCTTTTTAAAGCCTACGAAAGAACATCTAAGGATCAAGGACATATAATTGTTCCTTTGGTACACCAGCAAACAAATTAAGTTCACCTTTTGTATCATTCTTTATAATAAGAAAATGGTTTATTTCACTATATAAAACATATTTTTAATGTTTTATCATTATCTTTTAGTAACCTTTTATAAATTTCAAGGATTTGTAGTTCTAAATTTCACCCAAATAGTATAGGCGTCACTATCCATTCGACCATTACTTGTAAACAAGCCGCTTTAGGTTGTGTTTTATCCCAAATGTCTCAAATGTATACTTAGTTTCTGTTTTTTCCCCTATTGTAACTTACCTATAAAATCCCGGGTTTTTGATGACGAGGCAGTTTGTCACATAACACATTTTACTTGCCATACCGCATTACATATATACAGTAACAATTTTCCTTTTTTTTTAACTCTTTTTCACATATGATAAGTGTGGGTACCTTAATATGTTGGTATACAAACATGGATTCTTGTCAAGTGATTTCACCAAATCTCCATTCTTATGATTTGAGAGATCACTTTGATAATGTTTCAAAAGTTGAAGTGAAAAATGAAGAAAGAAAAGTTGTGTAGACAGTTTAGAGGTAATCTCACATCGTGCGGCCTCTACAAAATCTAGTCTAAAAGTATTTTGTTGTATAGACGACTTGATGCTGGTGTATTCATGCTAATGGCTTTATAGAAACTATTTATGTTATTAAATTGTTACTTTTGCTAATAAAAAGTGCCTTACTGTAGATGGTGGCACCACGAATCAAAATTTTTAATCGTTTTCATTTACACAGACGGTTATGTAGTGCTGGTTTGGTTAAAAAGTTTATGGGATCAACAACTGCTGTCATATGAAGGTGTTAATGCTGTTGTATTTCTGCCAATAGTCATCTTTAGGTGATCTATGTTTATAAAATGCTTTTGTAATGACAAGATTGATGTTTATTACGCCGTAAGCACTTTTGTTTGCTTCATAAGTGTTCATATCGTCGGGTCAATTGCGTAAGTCATAATTTGTGGTAGTGAGGGACTGTGTGTTCATGCCGCCTTCGCACAATATCTTAGTCTAAATGTGTTTCAAAGGTGTCCATAGCTTTAAACCAAACTCCTACTCAACTCCATTTGATCCAACCATTGATTGGTTAAAAAGTGTATGTGTTCAACATTTGCAGTCCACAAGCGTCTGTTATACATCCTTAGACTGTAACAATGATCATTATCAAATTAAGATAATGAGATAACAGAATTGAGAAATTGAAAAGTTAAATAAGTAGTGTAGATGTCATCCCACATTGCTTGGGGATACAAAGACAACATGAGAGTAGTACTGTATAAAATGCGAGAGACGTCATTGGATTACATACTTACCTGGACGGGGTCAATGGGCGATCAAAAAGGTCCATGGCTTAGGTTGGTGACCTTCATTGCACTTAGGAGGGGTGCTTGCCTAAGGTCGGCCCAAGTGGTCGAGCCTATGTCATAATTTGTGGTAGTAGGGGCTTGTGTTCGCGCAGCCCCTGCACAATATCTCAGTCTAAGGGTGTTTTTATAAATGATTTGTTTAGTTATAACTGTTAGTTTGGGTTATTAAAATCTTTAAATTTAAATAGTCATATAGTTATGCATCAAACTATAACTCACTTAATCTAGTCTACATATGATCTAAAGCGCCAATAGACACTTTTTTTTATCTAAATAGTTATCACTATAAACAAATAAGTATCTTTTTTTTATCTAAATAGTTATCACTATTAAACAAATAAGTATCATTGACAGTAAGTATTGACATTTACACTAAACATACGATTACCTAGTGCTGGTTTGTTGAAATGTGTATGCGATCAACAACTGCTGCCATACGCTGCCATACGGAGCACTTGATCTTTCAGTATCATTCTTTCGAATCATAGACTTAAAGCGAACATACTCGAAACACCATCAAACCTATAGTTCCAAATCAAGCCTCTAGACACTTTTAATAAACCGAATAATCTTTGAATATTTTCAAATTCTAGATTTCACTCTATACGATGAATGACAAAGGTGACAATGAGAAATAGTACAATTGCGAGATAATGTGCTGTTTACATTGTAGCATTCATTTAACATAACACTATTTGAAAAATATAATTTTTTTTACAAACATTCTAATGATCATAGATTTTACAATCAAAACCTTTAAATACTTACAATTGTCCAAAAATTACAACGTATGAAAGTTGAAGTCACTATTTGTTGAAAATCCATTTACATCCTTTTAGTTATTTAACTTTGAAACTACTTGTTTATACACTTAATTTAATTGACACAACATACTAAATGATCAACTTACATGTATTTTGTCATCGTTATCTAGGTCCTGAAACTTGTTGTGACGACATGTACGAAAACATGTTCTGGGCCACACTCGCACTACTACTTTCCATGGTGGACACCACAAAACCGCTCGGCATCTCAACCTCGGCCCCGTTTACAACCATGGATGGCTCGGTGAATCTCCTTCCATAGAATCTCAAAAAGTTTAAAGACTCCACCCGCGGCTCACCTACTGGCAACGTTCCTTCTAGCATTGCGACCACGTTAGCCATTGTGGGTCGCAATGATGGCTCTTCGTGCAAGCAACATAGAGCCACCTTGACTAACTTCTCAGCTTCGTCATTTGTCACCCGACCAGCTAACCTTGGGTCCACAAGGTCCAAGTATCTACCCTCTTCGTGCATCTCCAATGCTTGTAACGGAAAATAAATTGAATGTGCACGAGAAGGGTTATGAGATCCCGATGAACCCGAGGACTGGCCCCGAGGGCTAGTAGTTGGGTTTTCCGATCCTAGGACTGGCGCTTTTGCACAATTCTTTCTACCTTGAATCAATTCTAGTAGTACCATACCGTAGCTATAAACATCAGTTTTATCAGAGATAGCCTCGTTTGTAAGCCACTCTGGTGCTAGGTATCCGCGGGTTCCTCTCATCGTTGTAAACAAACCGGATTGCTCGGGACCCAGTAATTTTGACAACCCGAAGTCTGAAATCTTTACTTGCATATCCTCATTTAAAAGAATGTTTTCGGGCTTAACATCACAATGTATGATCTTGTGCTCGCACCCATGGTGCAAGTACGCAAGACCACGAGCAGTTCCAACTGCAATCTCGAACCGCTCTTTCCACTCCAAGGGCGGTCCGGGACCAAAAAGGGTTCGGTCCAACGAACCCCGGCTCATATACTCATACACCAAGAACCGTTCTCGCCCATGGGCACAAAACCCCTTGAGCTTAACAAGATTCACATGATGAATGTTGCCGATGATCGCGATCTCAGTCCCGAATTCCTTCTTCCCCTGAGAACCTAACGCGGTCACCTTCTTCACCGCGACCACCGTCTTGTCGCGCAAAACGCCTCTATACACCGTCCCAAACCCACCCGACCCGATGGGTGTACTAAAATTCATAGTGGCATCAACAAGATCTTCATGCTTGTATCGTACCGGTAAACCCGCTATGAAAAACATGTCAAGATCATCCGAACACGCATCAATTAACTTCTTCGTATTCAACTTCATCATCTTCTTCCTTCTTCTCATCCAAAACGCCAAAATTGAGATCAGTAGAACTCCGATCGCCGGAATTAACACCAAACCCACCACCGGAAAATCATAATCCGATGCACTATTATCATCTCTTGATAAAGATATTGCTTTAACAAACCCTAATTTATCATCTTCTTCATCGTTTGAGCTCGAAACCATTGACCCCAAATGGTGATCAATCAAATAACATGATCCCGATCGATTAGCGTAAAAGAAAGCTAAACATGAACAGTTTGCAGAACAATAATCTTCACAAGATGATAATTTTACGTTTGTTTTTATCGGATTTGTGAAATCAATCGGATAATACTTCACACCAGTTCCGATCGGAACGAAAATATAATTATTCTCCGACGGTTGATTCCGATCACCACCGCAAGATTTCGGCAACGACAGCGAATTATCCGACAACAAGCAACCGGAATCAGTCGCCGGAGCATCACTAAACCCCGCCGGACATGAACAACCTCCGGCGGAGCAAACCCCAAGCTTCCCACACCGGTACGGACTCCGGCAATCGTCCACCGGCGTCGTGAAATCCGTCACAATATTATTATTATTATCATTCGTATATCGCATAACAACAAGATGACCGTCGTTTGTAATCTTCAACATCCGGTGATCGGAATCTGAAACTTCCGGCGAGATTAGGACCTTAATCACGATCTCCGACGAGGCTCCGAAGAGGCCAACACCCGACCCGTTTACCATCAGATACGAAACGGGTCGACCCGAGTTTTTGATGGATCTTGAATCCATTGATAATCTGTAGTAAGTTAAGTTTTCCCACTGTAGTATCCCATCATCGGAGGTTAAAAGAAAGCGATATTCACCACCGGAAAAGTTCGCCGGAGAAACACAGGCGATTAACGCCCCACCCACCGGAAATCTCTGGCCGGAGACGATGGTATCCGTCGGAAAATCAAACGATTGCCATAACGTGTTGTTGAATCGATCTAAAAGCATCAAATTGCCTGAATCTTGAAGCTGTAGTAAAGCGACAGTGGAGGTCAACGGTGGGGTTGACCAAACGGGGTTGCCGGAGTCGTTGTGGATGGTGATTCCGGTGGCGGAGAGGCGGAGTTGGCCGGAGCTGGAGACGGGGGAGTTGCGGTTGGCGGTCCATACGACGGTGTGGGTGGTGGTGTGGTAGATGAGGAGGTGGAACGACGGCGATGTGCGGTGGGGGTTGGTGATTGCGGCGGTGTAGTGGCGGTTGCCGGAGCGGAGGAAGTCGCCGGAGTTTTCGATGAAGGAGTAGTGGGAGGCGGTGAAGTTGGGGGAGATGGTGGTGGTGGCGATGGTGGCGGAGTGGGTGGTTGTAAGGTGGAGGAGGAGGAGGAAGACGGTGGTGATGGTGGTGGCGACGGTGGCGGTGGTGGTGGCGACGGTGGTCATCGCCGGAGGAATGTGTTTTGGGTTTAAATGTGGCGGGTGAGTTGGGAGTATTAGCGACGGTTTAAGGTGGTCGGAGGGATGTAAGATGTAAGCGTTGACTAATGTAAAGTGTGCTAACGTGAGCTGGAGGCGTGATTCGTGAAGGATTAGATTATTATATTTGAATTCATTTTAAGTGTTGATGTTTTTTCTAGAAAAAATTACACGGGTCTAGCTATAATATGATGTATTGATATAGATACAGGTGTTAGAGATAAATCCAAATTGAACGTTTAATGAACAATTCGTGAAGCATTTAGCGGAAAATTCGTTTACGTATATTGTATTAGTTCATTTATGTTCGTGAATGTTAGATAATATGTTTATTAATGGTTGTTTGTGTTTGTTCATTTAAAAATTATTTGTGATACTTATGCTAAGTGTTTATTTATATTTGATGGATATTACATAATATTTATGATTTTAATTATGAAATCAATATATAATAGTTTGTATTAGTTTGTTTTAGTAAATTTTATTTGTGTTCACTAAAGTTCATGAATAGTGTGTGTTTGTTTGTTTATGTTTATGTTCGTGAATAGTTCATAAACATATTTATTTTCTTAATAAACGAACGCGAACATGAAATTTCGTTTGGTAAATATTTGTGATCAGTTTATGAACAAATTATTTTCATGATAAACTATATAGAATATATTTTTCAATCTAATTCATGTATCATTTAGATAAAAAGTATTATAAAGAAAAAAAGTAACAATATGCGAATACACGAAGAGTTAAATGTTAACGATACACATGACGGTGGTTAATCGTCGAAAGTGAGCATAAGACAACTTCACACTTGAGGTTCTTAAAAGGATGAGATTCAAGAGGCTCATGGTCGAGACGACGCATGAGTTAAAGCTATTAATGTTATGGTTGTTAACAAAACATAGAGTCTTGTAATGTAGTTGTTGATATTCATACATATTAATCTGGCTTTTATACGTAAATATATAAAAAATTGTATGCATCTTATGACGATACGAAGTTTACGCAAAGATATCAAAGATTTAACGTGTCTTATGACTATAGTCTATATACGTTCAAGTATGTTATAGTAACATAAATATATAATACATTAAGAAAATAGCTACATTCATTGTTTTCTCTTTGTAAATGTGGAGGTATGGACTATAAAAAATAATGTATATAATAATAATGGGTTACATAATGGATATATATATATCATGTGGCGGTTGGATTGAAAATTTATAATTTATTATAGAAAGTTAGTCACCATCACCAACAAGAGGACAATAGAGTATCTTAGTTGTAATTAATTTTGTTTTTAGTTCTAGAGGAAACATGCAACATAATATGTTTATTTCAACTTCCACCTTTAGATACTTTCTGTAGTTACCAAACAAACGATACAATAACTAGGGGTGGGTTCAGAAAACCTTTTTATGGGGACGGAAATTCCGAAGGTTTGTTTAGCTATCACAATATTATAATATTTTTCGATTTTATTCGAGTTACTGAGTTACATTGAGTTGGATTCGGTTCATTGATAAAAACATCATTAAAACAGTTTTTAAACTCTTGTATGTATATCAGGATCCGTATTAAAACAAGTAGTTTGAGAACAATGTTAAAATGATTTTCGAACTTTTACACAATTGTTAAGAACGCCTATTAGTCTAATACCGATGATGCTAACTGTTAGGTCTAGGATCAGTAGATCTAGTTCATTTTGTATGGGCTTAGTACTTGAATTAATATCTGTAATGAATGCTTGTAATTCATTATTGTGTATGCATTAAATGTATAGTCAATTTCAGAAATTGACTAAGTGTAAGAAACATCTACGGATGAACATTTTGTTCTTCCGTAGATATGTTTCTTACAATTAACAATCATCCGAAGATCATCTGCGGATGAACCATCAATGGAGTGAAGTGAGAATTACAAGTGAAGATTCTTGCGGAAGAACTAGTTTGCTTCGGAAGAACAAGATTCCTGCGGAAGAACAATTGTTGCGGAAGAACAATTGTTGCGGAAGAACCAGTTTGCTTCGGAAGAACAATATTCCTACGGAAGAACAATTGTTGCGGAAGAACAATATTCCTACGGAAGAACAATTGTTGCGGAAGAACAATCAACTACGAAAGACAATACTCCTGCGGAATCCAAACACTTGTATTCAAACAATACAAGTGTTACCAGTCAACAAGTCAGTTATGCGAATCCCAAGAAATCCGGAGATTCCTTAACATAAACAATTTAAATCCCAAGACATCCGGTGTTTCCTTAACAGAAACATCATTGTCTATATATATGGATCCTAGGTTTCGAATCAATCGACGACAACAACAATACGACGAATCCGCAATAGAAAAACATCACACAATCAAACCCTAGCAACCGTCACATCATTCAACACAATTTTCAATATCATTCATTATTATTTGTAATCATTAACTTGTTTTAATGAAATACAATTGATTTAAACTGATCATTAGTTGTGTTTCATCAATCGTGTTCTTGAATATTTATTGATATTAAAATTGAATACGAACAATTAAACCAAGCCAACGTTGTTTCCGCAAACGTTGACTTGACATCAACTAACACTGATAATTCTTGATTCCGATCCTTGGATTCACAGGTGGTATCAGAGCTAAGTGCTCGTTGATTTAGATCAATTGATCTATCAGCGTTAGTTGTGTTTAATTGTTCCTGAATCTTTAGATTTATCAGTTTTTTTACTGATTGAATCTATCTTTTCTAAGCAAAAGTGTGTGTGATATTTAATCTGTCGTTTAACTTGGATCTATATTCAAATCAATTAAATAGCAGATCTTAGTTATTGATCAAATCAACAACTTGTTCATATCTCTTGAACAAATTCATTAGTTAACATCTTAGATCTTAACTAATCGTGAGCAACTTTGGTGGACCATCTTACCAACCGCCGAAGTTGGAAACAAAAGCAGATTTCAAATCCTGGAAAATCAAGTTTAGGAATCTTGTAAACTATACAAATTCTGACCTATGGGTTTCCATAACAGAAGGTCCTTATATTCCACCCACCCTTGGGCCAGATTATAATGATAATAACCAACCCATAAGCACTAAAGATTTATCACCAGATGATATTAAGAAGGTTAAAGTTGATATCAAAGCATATAGTTTGCTTAGTATGGCTTTACCAGAAGAAATATTGATCAGATATGAAAATTATAAAACAACAAATTTCTTGTGGAAGATTCTTCATACACTATGTGAAGGGAGTGATGAAATCTGAAGCATTAGGAAGGATACCCTACGTTCACAATATGAAACATTTCATCATATTGAGGGTGAATCAATTCCTCAATAACTCCACAGGTTTATGCAACTTGTTACAGAAATGAACATTCTGAAGTTGAAATACACAAATGAGGAACTGAACAAGAAAATGCTCAACACTTTACCAGAATGTTGGAAGCAAACTGTATCCATGTTCAAGAACACCATAGATCTCAAAGCAGTCGGACTAGATACTCTAATGGATAAAGTTGAGGCTCTTGAAATGGATGAGAAATCAAGAAACAAGAGTGTAAGAACTCATGTATCACCATATCACTTTAAAGAAACAAGAAGTGTTGGAAGTGCTTTCATGTCTAGTAATGATGGTAATAACTCTTGTACTTTGAGTGAAGATGAAGAGGAAGTAAGTTTCTATGCTTCAAAACCTCCTAAGAAATCTACTCAAAGTAAGTCAAGAAAAGAGAAAGAAAGAACAGATGGTCAAAGAGATAAATCATCAGAAAAACCATCAACTAACAATCAATCAGAGTCTATCACTGTCATTCTAGATTTTTAAGAACAAAAAGTAGCTTTTGTAGCTTTCAGTTCAAGCTTTCAAGCTTACCTATGAAGTTTATTGCCTACTGCTAACATGTGCCAATAAGATTTAGAAGAACTGCCTCCGGATGTAGTGGAGGAGATGGATCTTCAATGGCAAATGGCAATGATTGCTTATAGAGCCAAACAATATCTAAGAAGAAACAAAAATTTGGCTGCTGCAAGTAAATCATCATAAATTGGAGTTGATAAGTCAAAAGTTAGATGCTTCAAGTGCAATCTCTATGGACACTTTTCAAGAGAATACATCAACATAATTCTGACTCTGCACAACATCAGAACCATCAGGCTAACCAACCTCCATCAAGTCAAAGATTCTTCAGACAACCACAACTGGCCAACTCATCCCACTAGTCACCAATACACCAGCAGGAACAACAACTCAAAAGAATCTGGGCTGATTATTCTTTAAAATGGAACCTGTGACTGGAGTTTGTATGAGAAGGAAGTGTTAGAAGAAAATCAAGCTCTAATGGCTCACATGAAAAACAAAGTTCCACCCATGGCAAGTGAGGTAAAAGACATGTTATGTTCATCGATCTGTGTTGAGGAAGTAGAAATATATAGAGTCCATGCTCAACAATTAGCTGATAAAGTTAAAGAAACAATGATTTTGAATGAATCTCATGTAAGAGAACATAAGTTATATCAAATTAAAATTAACTCTTTACAAAAGGATTTAGACAAAATTGTTTCTAAAAATTACAGTTTGAAAGCACAAGTTGAACATCTGACCACTTTCTTAACCAAATCCATGGCTGATCATGTATCAACTGAAGTGAAACTTCAGAAGTTTCAGCTCTCATCTCAGCAATATGAGAAGTTACTAAATTCTCATATTGAATCAAAGAACATGTCTGGGTTGTGTTATAATGCTGTAGCACCTCCTGTTAACAATAACTATGTTTCTTTGCCTAAATCAATGACAAATAATTTGTCAAAACATTTTATGCCAAGCACCAATATAAGAACTAGTTCTAATCAATCAAACATTGATAATAAATCTGAGGTGAATGAAACCGAGTCTTCTGAATCAGAAAAGTTTAATCAATTGAATTCAGAATTTGACTTTGATGAGTGGGATGACTTGGATGATTCTGATGAACATGATGATGATCTTGTCAACAAGGGTAAGAATATTGCTTTTGAAATAAAAATTCCAAAAGTGCTTGAAGAAACAAAGTTGTCATACCCTCCTAAACAAAGAAACATGTTGAAGACCATCTGCAAGAGAATAGCTCAATTAAATGAAGGTCTTCAAGAGCTATCTCAGCAACAAAATTCTTCCAATGAAAGGAAATAAGAAGTGTGCCTCTACTAAGGAAAGACACAAGTCATCAATGGAAAAAGAAAAGAAAAAGGCATCAACCGATCATCAGCGGAAGAAGAACTTCTCTTCAGTACCAGATCTGCGGAAGAAGAAAACTTCTTCAATAGAACTTAATGCTGATTCAGTAGATGATCTACAGAAGAGGAATTCAGCAACAAACAAACAATAGCTGTATAAAGTGGAAAAGAAAGAATCTACTTCAAAGCTGAAGAAGGATGAAAAGCCTCAAAAGTTAGAAAACCATAAGAAAATAAACGATTCTAAGAAAGAATTAGTTGAGATGTATTGCAAATGGTGTGACATGAAAAACCATAATACTAAAGATTGTTACTTCAGTAGTTACTGTTCTACTTGCAATATGAACAATCACATGACTGTTGACTGCTACTTCAACAAACATTGTGCTATTTACAAAAAAAATAACCATTCCACTCAGGAATGTTATTTTAACAAAAAGAACAAGACAAAAGGCACAAAGAAGAAAGAATCAGATAAGTCTAAATCAGACACTTAATCTACTGACTCTGAAAAGGGCTCAAAACTGAAGAAGTCTGAACAAAAATCAAAGTCAAAATCAAAGTATAAGACATCCTTAAGTGCTCATCCTTAAAAGAAAAAATCAACTTTTCAGCAATTAAAAACACCTCACAAAAGGGTAGATTTGACTGATAAAAAAACAAATGATTATGATGCATTCTTTGATAATTTTGAAAAGGGAATTCATATACCTCATTCAAAAACAAAAGATTGTGAGACATTTAATCATAAAGTTTCATTATCAAAACCAAAGCCTCAAATGAACATACATAAGCTGAATCAAGAAGAAATTGGGAAACAAGAACCTAGTTCATCAACATCCCCTTCAACAGAATCATCCTCAT
>BJCM01153719.1:0-12132 GCA_018326385.1 Flaveria bidentis | reverse complement strand
TATATATATAGAATTACACATTGCCTCACACACATACATTTTGCATGGGATCATATACACGAGAACACACACCGAAAACATACCCAGGACACATGCTCAAAACACAACACACATGCACAATCACACGTAAACACACACATAATCACAGGTTACAAGCACACCATTCACGGCTAAAGCACGCAACTATAACCGCACATTTGTATATACGTGTACACACATATATACAACCCACACGAGTGCGTCCCTTAACCATAGAAACCTCGCACGAACAATTATACACATATACATATATATCCGAGACATAACTACATGTATTCATATGCACCCGCACACCTTATCTAAACCAGCCCGATCGTTAAATACACAACAAGAACACCCACGATACACAAACATGTTCGCATGTAGAAACACAAGATCAACTACCGACATCTCACCCGAAATCGTAACCGATGCCAACGCTGAAGACAAATGAAGTAACGTACCGTAAGGATTGTTTTGGTTAGCGGTCGCCGGGGTAGGAAGGTGTTGCTGGAGAGTTGTATAAGCTCGGGGTAGGGATGGTGACCGATTAGGGTTGAAGTGGTTTGGTTGGGGAATCGCCGAGAAGGGAAAAGAGGTTTGTGGTGGTTAGCGTAGGTTTTGCCGAAGGTTGAGACGGGTTTGATATTTAAGTGAGGTAAGGTTATTGCCAATTTCCATTTAAGTTCCTCCATTTAGAAACTTTGCACCTTAGGCTTTGGGGTTACATAATTAACTCTAATTACCTATAATTGTTAAGTAGTTTAATAATTAACTCAATTGGTGAGAGAACGTTTAAATAACTATAGTTGAGCCAATGACGTTAACCTGAAAGAGCGGGTGTCACAGTTCGAGTATCTGCACGACGACAACAAATTCGTCATGACGGCCGGGGTTCATCGTCGACGACGCTACACCCCCCACCGCAGGATCTGATATGTGGTGGTGGTATTGTGTGGTGGCGGTGATGTACGGTGGCGGTGATGTGCGGTGGCGGTGTTGTGTGGTGGCGGTGGTTTGTGGTGTGTGGTGGCGATGGTGTGTGGTGTTGTGGAGAAAGACGAAAGAGAGAAAGAGAGAGAGGGAGAGAGAGAAAGAGAAAGATATATATATATATATATATATATATATATATATTGAAATCGATGAGATGCTTTTTATAGCTTTTAGGGGTATTTTGATATTTTTTAAAAAATTTAATTGAAAATGTTAATACCGTTAGTTAAAACAACGAAAATAGAAACGATTTGTAAAAGTAAAACTAATAATAAAAACAAAATAAACATTGATACTCAAATAAAAACAATTTACAAAACTAAAAGACAAAAACCGAGATCAATATAATAAAATCATTTCACTCCCACCCTCGTCATCCCATGTGAATAAAAATTCATTTAAAAAAAATACGATTCGTGTTTCACCGGTTAAATACGTGCTTTTATTGCTTTAACTACACGTGGCAAACAAACACGTGGAACTATCTACTCATGACACCTAAAAAACAAATTTTCTTATAACATAACAAACCAAAATTTATGCACCCACGTAATAACAACTTTGACAAAAATGCAGAAAGATCGAGACAAAGAACAGACTCGAGTTCCGGCGAAGGATTCCGGCACCGGCGACGGCGGTGCAAACCGGCTGAGCCACCCAGTGATCTCCACCATGGAGCCTCTAACCCACGAAGCCTACGGTGGTGGAATGTACGGAAAAGACGACGATAAGCCACCGCCTAAGGGTTCGAAGGAGGCACCGGCTAGCGAAACCCAAAGCGCCGATGGACCGTCCGAAACCGCGCTTTCGGAGCCGAAACATAAACCGCCACCATCTTCTGGTGATCGGGATGTTGATATCACCGGCCAATCTTACATCCAGTAGGTTGTAAGAAATATTTGGTTTAGAGTGTTTTTTAGTTTCCTACTTTGGTTTCTATTTCTTTATTTGGTGCAAGTTTTTGTAGTTAATTAAAAAAGGTTTACGGATAGTTTGGTTCGTAGAATAGTTAATTAAAAAAGGTTTACGGCCGTACGTTGTTATTATGCTGTGTGTTTGGGCATTAAATCAGTTGGGCTTCGTAGAATAGTTTGGTTCGTTTCGTGTATGAATACATATAAAAGTTATAAAAGTGTGTTTATTTAGTTAATTTGATTATTAATAATAACTAGTGTTTTATTCCGACTAACAAAAAATAGTGCCACGCCAAGGAACCTAAAACCAATTTTCTTGTATCATCACGGCCGCAAAACAATCAAAACAAAAGGTCTCAGGTGAATTAACACTATTCTTATCAAGAGCATCATCATCGACAACAACGTACAATGGCACGGGAGTCGGGACACTAACATATGCATGACACCATGAACACCTCTTTGGCCGCAACAACCGAGGAACAACCACAAATCCATTCAGATATCCACATTTTATGTTCGCAATCAGTGGCGGAGCTTAACCAACTTGGTAGGGGCGGGGCGAAATTATTTTTTTTAGGGAGGGCGAACTCGATATTTATATAAAAATTTACACTACTGGGTCAAAAATTTATAATATCGGATTAAAATTTAACACTACGGACGAAAAAGTAGGTGGCGGCGGCCCCTGCCCCTTAAAAGCTTCGCCTCTGTTCGCAATCGCACCACAACTCCAAACGCGCCAAATAAAACGAAACCCTGAGACATCACAAAGGAAGCCGGAAACCGAGACCTCAACACGCAGAAGGAGTAGTAAACCACATAAAACAGAGGAACAAAATGGATGACAACCTGCGCCGATAAGTCTACACCACACAACCTACACTATGAACCTAAACTCAAAAGTTTCACCAAAAGAAATCAAAATCCCTAACAATCGGTGGTTGCTACCCCTAAAAAGTTTCACCAAAACAACCCCTAAAAAGATCAATCTTGCCGAAGCTCCGACGAGATCTAAGCCCCGCTTGCTACCCACCAACAATCGGTGGTTGCATGGGCTGTTGGAAGAAATGGCGTGCATACCGCACGTGATACCTCACATGCCATTTAATAAGCACGTGATTATTAGAATGGCTCTAAGGTTGAATAAAGAACGTTGGTTTCAACGTGTTCGAGTATTTAGGAGTTTCCCGTTTATTTTGCTATTGTTTGGCATTTCACGTTCATGCATTGTATCTATTTAAGTATCTACTATCGATTAAAAAACTATCAGTTTTTGAGAAGCTTTCATACCAGTGATAACCTCTGTTTATTGATATAGCATTGTGTTTTATCATCGGGTATCATAGCGGTGAGTTGAAAAAAAAACGATCAAAAGAGTGAGCAAGAATGGGTGAAGAGAAGTTAAAGATTCCTATCACTGGAGTGAAATCATGGAGAATCTTATTAGAGCAAAGAAATTATGGAATCTCATCGACCCGGGTATTGAAGTTCCACCCGTTGGTGTTGTTCAAAGTGATGCCCAAAAGAAGAAGTTAGAAGAACTTCGAACCAAGGATCTACAAGTCAAACATTATCTTTATCAAGCTATTGATAGAGTAACGTTTGAACAAATCCTTGATAGAAGTTCTGCAAAATCGGTGTGGAGTTGCATGAAGCAGAGGTCCCAAGGCAACGCGAGAGTGAAAAAGTCGATGTTGCAGAAGCTTCGTCGAGATTTTGAAGTGTTGGAGATGAAGAATAATGAAACCATCACCAAATACTTCGCGAGAGTCTTGTCGATAGTCAATCAAATGAGAAGCAATGTAGAGGATCTTCCCGACGTTAAAATAGTATAAAAAATTCTAAGAACCCTTGCCGAGAAATATCTATTTGTGGTGGTGTCAATTAAAGAATCGAAGGATGTGGATCTGATGACCATTGATGAATTGCAAAGCACACTGCTAGTTCATGAGTAGAAGTTCAAGAAACCCGAAAAGGAAGAAGAACAAGTATTGATGGTGAATTATGCTGACTCGTCAAGTTTTCGAGGACGTGGTCGGGGACGATCAAGCTATAGAGGACGGGGACGTGGGCGAGGTCGCTCGTCTTTTAACAAGGAAACGGTGGAGTGTTTCAAGTGCAACAAGTTGGGTCAAACAGATGAAGCAAATAAGAATCAAGTATGGTTTCTTGATTCCGGTTGTTCTAATCATATGTGTGGAGACAAGCAAAAGTTCATTAGCCTAGATGAGTTACATGCATTCGGTTAAGCTCGGCAATAATACACGTATGAATGTAAGTGGAAAAGGGCAAGTCAAGTTGACGGTGGATGGAGCATCTTTTGTGGTAAATGAAGTTTATTATATTCCAGATCTAAAGAACAACTTGCTTAACATCGGGAATTTGCAACAAAAGGGTTTGGTTTTCTTGATAAAATCCGATATATGCAAGGTTTTTCATCCGGAGAAAGGGTTGTTGTTTCAGAGCTTTATGACATCAAACAGAATGTTTCCTCTCACTGATCAAACAAAGTTAATAGAGGACAAAAACTCAACAAAGTGTATGTACTCTAGTTATGATGACCTTCCAAAACTTTGGCATGAAAGGTTTGGTCACTTGAGTAATACCAGTATGGAAATTCTTCAAAGAAAGGATATGGTTAGAGGACTACCACACTTCAAAGTTAAAGATGGTGTATGTGGAAAATGTCTTACAGGAAAACAAATCAGAAATACCGAAAGTGATCACATGGAGAGCCAAACAAGCCTTAGAGTTGATCCATTCTGATATATGTGGACCAATCAAGCCAACATCTCAAGGTGGAAAAAGGTATGTTCTAAGCTATATTGATGATTATAGTAGAAAGGGTTGGGCTTATTTACTTGCTGAAAAATCTGAAGCACTGGAGTGTTTCAAGATCTTAAAAAACAAGGTTGAAAATGAAGCAGGCAAATCTATAAAAACCTTTCAAACTGACCGAGGAGGGGAGTTTACCTCTGAAGCCTTTAATAGTTATTGCAGGGACCATGTCATCCAAAGGCAACTTACAACAACTTTCACCCCTCAACAGATTGGTGTAGCAGAGAGGAAAAATAGGACCGTAATTTACATGGTGGTGACACTACTTGCTGGTAAAAAGGTCCCAAAGGTTCTTTGGGGTGAAGCTGTCATGTGGGCCTTTTATGTTCTAAATAGATGTCCCACCAAGGCTCTCGATAATATTACTCCACAAGAAGCTTGGACCGGAAATAAACCGACTGTAGAACACTTCAAGGTATGGGGATACATTGTGCATGTCCATATACCCAAGGAAAAACACAACAAGCTTGATGACAAAAGTGTCATATGTATCTTGATAGGAGTTAGTGAAGAATTGAAAGGCTATCGGCTCCTTAATCCGCTTACAATGAAGGTTACTATAAGTAAAGATTTTGTTTTTGAATAAGAAAAGGCATGGGCATGGGAAGAGAACAAGAAAGAGCAGAAACTCACATGTAATGACATTGAGATATTTGGTGATGAAAGTGACTGGGAGTCTGATGCAGATGTTTTCGCGGATCAAGAAAATATCGAAAATCAACCTACAAGTGTTGCAACTGCTGGGCCTTCTGTTGATGTAGTTGGGCCTAGCAATACATGTGTAGGGGAGGGCAGAACTCGACGAGCTCCAACGTACTTACAAGACTACGTGACTGGAGACTTTGATGATGATGAAATTAATGCTATGCAGGTGATTCATGATGATCCGTTTACTATGAAGAGGCCATCAAAAGTGAGAAGTGGAGGAATGCCATGGATGTTGAAATGCACGCCATAGTAAACAATCAAACCTGGGATCTTGTAGATTTACCAAAGAATGCCAAATGTATTAGAGTAAAATGGGTTTTCAAAACAAAGTTAAATGAACGTGGCGAAGTGGATAAGTATAAGGCCCGGTTAGTAGCCAAAGGCTACGGACAAGAACACGGAATTGACTATCAAGAAATATATGCACCTATGGCTCGTATGGATACAATAGATAATTGCTCTCGCTGCTCAACGAGGTTGGGAAGTACTCCAAATGGATGTCAAGTCGGCTTTTTTATACGGGATATTGCAAGAAGTATTTGTACAGCAGCCTCAAGGGTATGTCATAAAAGGCAGTGAAGAGAAAGTTTACAAATTGCGTAAGGCGTTGTATGGATTAAAGCAAGCACCACGTGCTTGGTTTAGTCGAATTGAAACATATTGTTTTAAGGAAGGATTCAAGAAGAGTGAAAAGGAGTACACTTTGTTTTTCAAAACCGATTCAAAGGGAGGTATTTTGATTGTTAATTTGTATGTAGATGATCTTATTTATACTGGAAATTGCAGAAGCATGCTAAGAGATTTCAAACTTTCAATGATGAAAGAATTTGAAATGTCTGACATTAGTATAATGAAGTTTTTTCTTGGACTTGAGGCATTTCAAATAGATTATGGCATTCACATCTCCCAACATAAATATGCAATTGAAATCTTAAAGAGGTTTCAAATGAGCAATTGCAATGCAGTTGTGAATCCTATTGTTCCCGGAAGTAGATTGTTTGCTGATGAAGGTCCTGTGGTGGACGCTACCTTGTACAAACAAATCGTTGGAAGCCTAATGTACATCACAACTACCCGTCCTGATATTCAGTATGTGGTTAATCTTATTAGCCGGTTCATGTCGAGCCCAACCGACATGCATCTTGCAGCTGCAAAATGAGTTCTTAGATACTTACAAGGAACCTTGGATCAAGCTTTCGAAGAATACCGTGTTTCATGGTCATTGTAAACACATCTGGGTTCGATTCCATTTTTTGAGGGATTTAGTGAACAATGGAACGATTGCATTGGAACATTTTGGAACATGTGAACAATTGACGGATATCTTTACAAAGCCTTTGGGACGTGATACATTTTTGAAGCTGAAGTCAAGGCTTGGAGTGTGTTCGGTTGGTCACAAACTTGAAGATTAATCACTATCAAGTTTGAGGGAGGGTATGTTGGAAGAAATGGCATGCATACTTCACGTGATACCTCACATGCCATTTAATAAGCACGTGATTATTAGAATGGGTCTAAGGTTGAATAAAGAACGTTGGTTTCAACGTGTTTGAGTATTTAGGAGTTTCTCGTTTATTTTGCTATTGTTTGTTATTTCCGTTCATGCATTGTATCTATTTAAGTATCTACTATCGATTAATAAACTCTCAGTTTTTGAGAAGCTTTCATACTAGTGATAACCTCTGTTTATTGATATAGCATTGTGTTTTATCATGGCCACTCTAACAACTCCGACAAGATCCGCGGTTGTCGGCAACCCATGTTTCGTGCCCACCGAAGGGAACGACGGTTGCAACAGCGGTTCTACAACCTGAGACAACCACCTGCTCCCCCTCAACCACATAGGGGAGGCAGAGCGGCGACAGGGTTGATCACTATTTCGACTCCTCCTATTAGGAAGAAAGATATCACCACCTGGTGCAGTGGGTTATTGCTGGAGTGCCTCTTTTTCTAGAAAAGAAAGCAAACAACTGAACTAACTTTTGACAGAAAAAATTAGTAGTGTGATTGGGATAAGAGAAATATGAAAGGCGATGGTACCTCTGCCACTACAAATAACAACGGGGAGACCCCGACAGACGCCACTATGTAACACCCGGTTATCTATTTATTTTGAAGCCGACGAACGAAGAAAAAGAAATAAAGTCCTAAGTCGAGGGACCAAACTCGCCAACGAAAGAAAGTTGGGTGAGTGGGAATATATAAAAGGGAGAGGGCAGCCATTACCCTCTCCCCACACTCACATTTTCAGCCAAAAGAAAGAGGAGAAGAGAGAAAGAAGAGAAAAAGGGAGAAAAGTTGGTTCAGGTTGATTCGAGTGAGCAAAATCGTTGAGAAGCGAGTCAAATCAAAGCTCTTCTCGTTGTGGTCATTTGTGTGAGTTTTAGGACCCCTTCTTTACACA
The DNA here is from genome assembly GCA_018326385.1 of Flaveria bidentis. Classification (NCBI taxonomy): domain Eukaryota; kingdom Viridiplantae; phylum Streptophyta; class Magnoliopsida; order Asterales; family Asteraceae; genus Flaveria; species Flaveria bidentis. Next base: position 4,251 of record BJCM01153719.1, on the reverse strand, counting down.
TTTTGAATGATTTGGGGTTGGAACACATCTGAAAATCGGATTTTTGAGTGTGTATGTGTTTGACCCGTTTGTGTATGTGTATGTGTGGGTATGATTCGTTTGAGCCTTGCTTATGAGCTTGTGTGTGCTTGAATGGTGTTGTGGTATGCATCCCTAAGCTTTAGGATGGTTGATTTGGGCTTAGAATGAGTTTAGATGAGCTTGGAGGTCGAAAATGGCAGATTGGGTTCGGGATGAACCTCATTCTGCATCAGCTAGGGCTAGGGGACCGAATGAAGGCCATACGGCGAATGAGGTGCGAATGGGGTTCATTCGCACGATTGAGAGTTCATTCGCACGATTGGGGTTCATTCTCACAAATGAGGGTTCATTCGTGCGACTGAGGGCCAGTCGCATGGAGAGTCATGCAACTGAGGGTCCATTCTCATAAGTGCTCATCCGCATTAGTTTCATTCGCATGAGGTCCATCCACATTAGTTGCATTCGCATAGGACTCATCCGCATTGGCCCATTCGCACGATTGGGTGTTCATTCGCATGGGTGTTCATTCGCATGGGTGTTCATCCGCATTGGTCCATTCGCATGATGTTCAGTCGTATGGGGGTTGTGCTGTGCGACTGAAGGGTGTCCATACGCCCGAATAGGGCTGTTGCACCTAAGGAGAAGTGTAGTTTGACTTCTGACTTTCGGGGGAAAGTGCAGATTTAAGTTTGACGTGGAAGTTCCCATAAGTTCATGTAATATGACTATAGAGGCCTTAGAGGTTATGTTGGGCATGATGATGATGTTGCATGTTTATGTATGATGTATGCGAGGTATGTATGATGTTGCCATATGTGATAATGATGAGTGTGTTTGTTGATGTTCCTGATTATGATGTTTGTTTATCTTTCCTTGACTTTATGATGAATGTTAATGAATGAATTGAAAGTATTATGTAACGTAAAGTGAAAGATAATGAAAAGTGGAACATGATAAATGCATGCATTAATAAATGATGAAAGTAATGAAAGTCTTGCAAGCATTGGATATCGGGACACACCATTTATAAGGTGTTAGCCCAACGGTGTGCGGGTTCGCTACCCCGGGAGGATGCACATTGGGGTCTTTCTTTGTGATCGACCATTTGTATAGAACCTCTACCGCTTACCCCTGGTACTGTGGCACCATGTTTAGTTGTCTATTTATAGACTTCGGCCCAGTAGCCATATAGTTCGGGGTGTAGCACATGGTATTGGTATGGAAGTATCGAGTGTGCAAGAAAAGATGTAAAGATGAATGAACGAATGAAGAAGATAATAATTATATTATCTTTGTGTACGTATGATGTGTAATCATGCAAAAGTAACGAACGGTTTTTAATGGAAGTAACGTATGTTTTATTATAAAACTAGAACTCACTCAGCAACGCTGACTTTGATGTGTTTCTAGTTGGCAGGTAATAATTGTTGAGGATGGCACGAGGTGGCTACTCAGCTCTTTTAGGATGGCATCAATTTATATAATGCTTTTGTGATGTAATACAACAGCGTATTTATAACTGATTAACGATGTATTATTTTGCAAAAGTTTTTATGATGAAATGAGATATCGTTTTTGAATGTTTCCGCTGTAATATTTTTGTAAGATAATTTAAAATGTATGTTTTATGTGCAGTGATTTACCAGTTGTAAGCGTTCCGGGAATGGGGCCTTACACACCAAAAGCGATCATTAGGAACCACCGGTGGCGGTCATGTCAAAATGAACAAGACCACCGGCTCCTCCCATAGCAACGACAGCGGTGAACGGAAAATAGGACAGCAGATAGTGCAAATCGGAGGAGCACCCCACTTTTTCATGCTTTAACACATGTGGGGAGGGGGGCAAATACAAAAGGCCTAAAACATATGTGACAAAAGTAAAAACTCTTGAAACCCATCTATTCCTCAAACTTGCTTTTTCATATTGTATAACTAGTATTAAGCTCACGTTGCAACATGAGCGTAAAACCGTGTTAAGTAATGCTAATAGCACACCACCGCAAGTAGTAAAAAAACGAAGAAAATAAAATCAAACGAAAAGTAGGCGTAACAACGTTGAATCACTTAAACAAAACGTAAAAAATATTAAACAATAAGTAAGTCAATCTAGAACCAGCGCGTTGCGACATAGTCGTTAAACAGGAAAAATATAAGGATAAAAATATTGATTCACACACACGCTAAATTGTAGATGTGTGAAAGTAATATGTTAAAATTAAAAAAAAGAGTTAAATATTAAGCACATAGTATAACCTATTAAACATACCAAAGTTGATAATTAGTAATATATAAATAATAATAGTTTTACAAACCTAGATGAAATTACATACTATTTAAGAATATTAAACTTGCTTGAAATGTGCAACCTCATCAAGTTTCGAAGGGGTAAAAGCCTATCCGCATCTATCACTTTAGTCATGATCTGCTAGTAACTTGCCACATCCTATGTGAAAACCTCATCTGACCCTCATTTGCATGTGGCCCTAAACCATCCGCATTTGATTACTCTACCACATCTAGCAACAAGACTTGAAAGTTGAAATACATTCGTTAAAAGTATCTCCAATAAAGATATTTTTTTGGTGTTTTTGAAGAGAGAGAATGTGATATGGAGGAAATAAATGATGTAAAAGTTCTTTTTTAAAAACATTAACTGAGTATGTGAGAGGAAGTAAAAAAAAGATAGATGATTTTTATGAATTGTGACTAATCATGAGGGAGAAAACATGAGGCAAGTGTCATATAAACATATTTTTTTTATCTTCCCGTTGATGATGGTCTAACTAGATTTAAACACATGCATCTCCAAAGTACTCTTGTATAGCCTTGTACTTTCTACTGATCAACAACACCCATTATAGGTTAATGATTGTCGCCAGTAAGTAGTAATACAAGTCAGAGATCATATAATGTTAAAAGAACATAACATGGCAAAGATTATAGAATGCTAAAGTGCAAAGTATGTATAATGACAGGCACTGATAATGCATTTCAAAGAATGTGAAATGTCAAGGTGCAAACTGCAAAGTATTATGATTCCAATGTAGGCTTATGCAAATATGCAATCATGTATGAATATGCTGTGAAGGTTACTGATTATTAAAGACGAACCGTATACTTTATATTCACTTAATGTTATTTTCTAATCAGTTTAAGAGATGAACCCATATAAAAGTATAAAAATTTAAGCGTAAATTATAAATTTACCTAATATTATGATGGATCTTTTTCTTAAATTTTGATAAGTACACTGAGCGTTATTTATTTGAAAATTTATTACGCTTTTTGTCATTTCTACTAACAAAAGTTAACTTTTTCAGTTACTTTTGTGTAAATAACATTTTACTCTTACCTTTTAAAAGACGAAATATGTAACTTTCACTAATCTTTATCTTTTTATCTTATTTTATTTTATTTACTTATTTCTTTTATTTTTTCTCTTTTCTAATTACGTTTATTTTTATAAAAAATTTAGTACCACTTTGCCCTTAACCCTGATGAAATGTGTTTTTATTAATCTTTTATTTTCTTTCTTTATGTTTTTTTATTTTATTTTCTTTACTTCTATTTATTTTTAGGCACTTTCGTTTGAAAAAAATATCATAAATAATAGTAACACTTAAGTTTTAGTTTTTAAATAAAATGTAATTTTATTTATTGATTTTTATTGATTTAAAAATTTATTTCACTACGTTTATTACCATTCTAATAAAATCAATAGAAATTACACAACTTGACTTTTAACTTTTTTGGTACAAGATCTTTAGTAGTTTCAAATTATTTGGTTTAAAGTTAATATTCGAAACCAATTGGAGAAAGTAAGATTTTGTTTTATAATATGAATTTTTAATTTTTTGTATTCAATCAAGTGACTTGTTTTAAATATAAATGTGATAGCTTGTAACTTTAATTTAAAATAAATAATATTAAAAAGTTTCTAAACAACTACTCGGGAATTTTTAAATAAACAAATTCTTCGAATTTTCTTTAACTAAATGCACTTTTATTTAGGATTTTATTTAAACAGTTAGCAGGATCGTTGAAGAGGGTCAGTTACAACACAACAACACAAAGAGGAGATTAACTAAACTTAATCAAATAGTAAACTGGATTAACCAAGGTAAGACACTAAGAACACAAGTAATGTAAGAGACAGAACACAAAGAACACAAGTATATGGTTTTCAAAAATGCAGTATATTGCTTTCTCTATGTTCTATTACAAGTGTT
>BJCM01153718.1:0-10500 GCA_018326385.1 Flaveria bidentis | reverse complement strand
GATATGTATAAAGTAAATAGTAACGTTCGGTCGGTTCGGGTTGTATCGGTTCGGTCGCGTGTAACACACACAAGCAGACATACGCATTAGATCTTATGTAGATCCATGTACCAGAAATCGTCACCATTGCCGACGATATTTGTGTAAAAGTTCCATCGTTATTAGAGAAGTACTTGGTAAGTATCATTAGTTACAAATCGGTTATTGATACTTGTAAAATGTTAAGTTGATTTGACTTGGAATAACATTAGTAAGTTTGTTAGTGTTAACTTAAATATTGTCATTAGCAATGGTGACCGTGTCGATGTCACCTTGACATCACACAACATACACACCACACACAAGAAGAAACTCACACACAGCAACTCCAGTCGCACGACAGGACCAAACGCATGACTCAACACTTCATCCGCACGAATCAACCCTCATTCGTACGAATCAGCTTCATTCGTACGATTGAACCTTCATTCGTGCGACTCAACATTCAGTCGTACCACACAGCACCCAATCGCACGACTCAACAACCATACGCACGAATCAACCTTCATTCGTACGAATCAGCTTCATTCGTATGACTGAACCTCCATTCGTGCGACTAAGCAATCAATCGTGCGATACACGCACAATCGCACACATTCATCCGCATTGACTCAATCGCATGCATACCTTCATCCGTATTGACTCAATCGCACGATAGACTCGGTCGCACGACACACCCAGTCACACGACCCAGTCACACGGCAGACCCAGTCGCCAGAACTAAGATTCGCGACTGCAGGAGGTGCAGAGCAGCCTTCGGCTGCTGCGTGCACAAGATTTACACCACAAGCACTTCCAGAAACACATTTCAAACTCACCCAAACAAGAAGAACACGCAGGAAGACAACACACGCACCCACACGAACTCATGTGATCGGGTTAGCCCCGAGCACCCGAAACCCTAAAAGGACAACAGTAAACAAGCAAGAAAATAGACGACCAAGGTCCCTACCTGCAAGAAAGGAGTAGACTCAGCTGTAGCCGAGGTCTTGCCGGTGAAAACGCGAAGAAAATGGGCGGTTTTGGGGCAAGGAGGAGGAGGAAGTGAAAGGAGAAGAAGATGAAGAAGAAGAAGATGAAATGGAGGCTAGGCTGGAATATGGGTATTTATACCCAACCCTAGTTTGGCAAAATATCACATTTGGTCCCTGCACTTAGCCCTCGAGTTCCAAATTTGTTTCGATTAAAACGACTTTAATAGGCTAGTTATATTAATGATAAAAATATAATTAATGATATTGGTAACTTAAAAATGGTTTTATTAATAACAATAATATTATATAAAAATGGTATATTTAGTGATAACGATGATGAAAATTGTAAAAGTTTTAAAGATAGCATACGCTAACGATAAGAACACAAGTATATAAGATGATAAAGCAAGAATAGTATCCACAAAATTAGTTCATAAGGATGAGGAATGAATGATCAAAGAAAAGTTAACGGAATTCACGTTAATTGACGGATCTTTAGGTGACGGATGTCACAATCATCAATGTTGGAAGCTTTTCAAGTCATTAATTTGGATTATAATCATCATCTTCTTTCGAATCGATCCTATGTCCAGTCATGGTGTTCATTGCTCTTTTTCTATCAAATCTATACCGATCAAGGTAATTAAACACATCTCTATACTCAAATTTACATGTGGATTAAAAGGCGTAATGTAATTTGATTAACATGCATGAATTGTGGTTCAATTGGTTTGAAATCTAATTTAGGGTTTATGTGAAATTGGGGATTTTCTTTGATTACTAGTTTTAAAAATTTTCGGTGAACTTATAACAGAAATAGGCACTGGCTCAGCTGGTTAAATCACTTGACGCTTGCATAGGGGACCCGGGTTCGACCCCGGGCACCCTCAAATGTTTTTTAACCCTTTTCTTTTATAATTAAATTACATAAATTAATATTATCTTATTAAATTGAAATTAAAATTATTGTTGTTAATAAAATTTATTCTAGAAATTATCAAATTAATTTCTGAAAATTTTTAAACAATATAATACTCTAATTTTATAGTTTAATATTATAAGAACTATGACAAAAGTTATTTAAATTTTTATCTTTTATTACTTTATAAAATGGTCTTTTCATCAAATGAGTTATTTTATTAACTTAATTAGATAATTGATTATTCAATTGATTAGTTGTCCATATTCTTAAATAATTAATTATTTACTTACTACACTTTACTCGATCTTTATTTCATCAATTATTTTAAACTAAATATTTGAGTAAAATTTAATTATTTCAATTTTACTAATAATTCATGTTTCTTTTAAATCTTAATTATTTAATTAAGTTATTCCATCTTTAATGAATAAAAACATAATTGATTTTATTATTGTATTTAACTTAATTATTAAAAACCCAAACTCCAATTGAAACCTAATTCATGTTTAGTCGTTAATCATAACCTTATTCTAATACAGAGATGTCAACCCTTAGGTTGAATCGTTAATGAATCGTTGGAGAATCTTATTATTATCAAAAAGGCATCTTATATCACGTGAGTTTTTCATTTGAGTTTCCTATGTGAGTTCTTCATACTCCTTTTTACTTTATTTCACACCTTTTGGGGTGAAACATGTTAACTTTACAAACTTGTACTTGTAAACATTTTGATATTTGCAATGCATAAGCAATTCGTTTATAAACTTGTCATGGTTATTTGAGATATTTATGAGCCTTATATGATAGTCATCTTGAAAAAACAATCATTAACTATTGCTAGCCTAGCAGCGTCATAGATCTATGGGCCTGACAAGCCTATTTGGTGCTAAAGCCGAGGTTATTGCCGACTCCTGATAACATATGAATTGTTTATCATGGAAACTAAGTACACTTAGCTAATCGTTATAACTTATAATGAATATCTTTGTCAAAGTTTGATTGTAACATTATATTATCTATAAACTTGCATTATTTGTAACTGTTGACATGAATTGCCTCTTAAACATTGTTTTCATATGTATGTATAAATTCATGGGAACTCATCAACATTATATGTTGATCATTTATTTAATTCTAACATGTTTTAGGTTTGCTACTAAAGGAATTCTTCTTTCACATATAGGATTTGGACTTAGTATAATTAAATATTTAATTTTGTTGTTGAAATCTTTGTTCTATTGTAATGATTTATTTGTTTAGTATTATTAATTGAAAAATGACATTTAATATTATTTCAACTTATTTAATTTCATGAGCTATGAACAATCGTTTCACATTCGTCCGCCTCGATGATTCTGCCGTCGGTCGGGGTGTGACAACATAAATTTTTAATGTTTTTTTAATTTAATTTAAAGGGTGATTAGGCCATTTTATATATAAACTAATACGGTATTTATATGATTTTGACTAAATCCCACTTTTATCTCCTTCTTATTTTGAGTTGTGTTGAAATATTCTTTTTAAATATTATAGAAATATGCTTTAGAAATCACCAGATCATCACAAACTCAACGTCTTTACTAGTGCTAGGGTTTGTGATTGATCAAGAACCATATGACAAATGAAATCATGAATCAGTATGTTTGTAAAAATATAACAAGAACAGAGAACATGGCAACAATCAAAAAGGGTTCGATACATTATTTTTGCTACCAAAGATGGGTTTATATATTTCTTGCTTGTTACAAGTTTTAATGCTCTAATGGGTTGATTTGCAGATGAAATAACTCAAAAAGATAGTGGCAAATAGCTGTAGGAACTGTTACGTATACGAAAACCAACTGTTACATATACGTAGCCAACTGTTACGCATATGTAACAAGGGCTATGTATACGTAACATGGTTACCTTTAAGTAACTTGGGTTGTGTATACATAAATTGGTTCCATATATTGTAACAATAATCTTCTTCATTAAGCTTTTTAGTTTCTTTCTGCATATACGTTTGTTTACGTAAATATATATGCAAACACACTTACATATACATACACATTATGTAAACATGGTTATATATATGTACACCATATATTGTTCGAGGAAAACATGTTATTTATACAAGTTACATATACATAACTCAGATGACTCATGTTGGAAATTGTGTAAATTGTCGAGTTTAGTAAAATATTTGTACTAGTTATCTGTCTAGGGATTACATATACGTAACTACGACATAATAAAGTTTTGTATAGGTTACATGTGTTGCATCATTCCATGAAAAAGACAATCCAGACTAATGTTCTAGTTATATGTGTACTTAATTTTTGTTTATGCTTTGCATAGAATCGATCATCAAGATAGAAGAGAAAAGAGAGATTTCATGAATTTGTTTTTATAAACTGAAAGTTATGAAAATGAAATTTTGTAATATACTTAATTTACTCCTAGACACCATAAATAAACTCATAAAATTGAACTCAAATATTTATACATAAAAGTATGTGCAGCTATAATTTATGTCGAAATGTATACCAGTTCAGTTTTTACCGTTGAATGGAAAAATGTTATATCTGGCCCTATGCATTTCGAAATAACATTTACGCCAAAAATTAACCAACTCAAGCACACATAATATAACTACAAAAACGTTTTATATTTGACCAGACTTATTCCTGAACAAAATTTACTTTAAAATTTTGACGAATATCGAAACATAGACTATTAGTTGAATAAATATAATAAAGGAAATAAAAAACAAAAGGGACACAAAATTAAACAAATGTAAGAGTCGTTAATCGAAGTATTTATATGTGCCCCAACCAGTTGCACCAAAAGAGAATTTGAGCCTATTTTCGAAAAGGAATTAATAATAGAATAAATGTTTCTGGAAAAAAAAATCAAACGAAGTTGACGAATGGGATAGTAACACGTGGCGGCCGGTGGTGAGCTCACCGATCTTTGTATTTAAGTAGTAGTATTTTATAAACTTTTTAAAAATTGAAGGGGTTAAGTGTGAAGATTTTAAAATTGAGAGGAGAGTTGGCCGACAGAAAAGCCAATCCACCTTTGATTTTAAGATAAAAATAGATATCAAACTTTACTTGGGTGATATGATTGAGTGCTTTAAGTAGTTGGTTAACGATACGTGCCCAATTACAACATAACTCTGCCACGTGCTCATATGTTAGCATAGTGACATATCAATCCAATAAAATAAGGCCATGCAACTACTTTACACATTTAACTGCTTATTTACAATCAAATTAATAAGAAGGTCATTATTCATAATTTTTAAATGGTAAATGTAAGAATTTGTTTTAGAAAATATGTGTTCTCTTAATCGAGTTTATCTATTCGTTTTTAAGTCGGGATCGTACTCCCAACCCCATACAAAGGAAACCTATTATTGAGAATTTCCTTGCTCAACTTTAAGTATATTACTTGAAGTGAGACTTGAATTTATAGTTACCTAATATTTATATGTTATTGATATCTTATTGTAGGTTTAAATATAAGACTGATGCAACCCAAACACCCAAAGTCTCTCCTGCATGCATGCACAAGTGTACTGAAGTGGAATGCTTCGAAAGTTTCACACTCTGCCTTAGAAAATATTCTAAGTGTGAAATCTTCCGAAACCAAGACCAATATCTTCCAAAGCCAAAAATGAAGTTTTCCGAAGCTTCATATACAAAGTCTTCCGAAGCCAACATTTGAAAACAGATTTCTTCCGAAGACTTTTGAACACATGCTTTATCTGATGTACTTTTTCCATAAAGTTGGACCCCTTTCCGCTGCAACTTTGATAAGACACCAACTTTACATAAGTTGGTGAAAGGTCAATGCTTTTGGTAATTGTACATTGAGGCCTTGAGTCTGTAACTTTCTAGTTTATGTACTTTATTATTTTTGTATTATATTAGGATGTGAGCTATGACATGTTATAGTCACTAGTATTGATTTTGTTGTCTAGATCATGTATCCAACTAGCCTTCAAAGTATGACCGGCTGTAGGTTGTAATATAAGTATCTCTGGTCTTTTGTATCTTGAATCATTGCTTTGTAAACACTTGTAAGGAACTAAAGAGCAATACACATCAACCTTAAAAACCAAGTATTTGTGTTGTTCTTGTTCTATCTCTTATATACTTGTGTTTTTTAGTTCTCATTAAAACTGGTTTCTAGTTCTCCATTTGATCTGTTAAGTGTTATTACATACTCTTTTTTGTGTTGCTGTAAGTTAGTACCCTTAAACGGTCCCGCACTTATCTTAACCAGTTGGGCTAAATATTATTAATATAATGATGAATCGTGGTTTTCTAAGGGATTGAACAAATAGGGTGCACTCCATGACCTAAATAGGACCAACTCGGTGCAGAAACCAAAAATAAATAATAAGGCTCTGAACAGGACCATGTAATGCAAACATTGTTCAAGTATTTAGCGCAGTTGACAATCTCGTTAAAAAACGGTTTCAAAATAGCAAGTATTTAATGCAAACTAAATAATCACCCAAGTTTTACTTTTTTCATTCGGACCACTCAACTTCGAGTATCAATATCTAATTTATCTTATCTTTAGTTTGGACACCGTATAGTTCGTTACAAAACGAAAACTTAAACCAATAAATAAATAACTATTTGTATAAAAAATATATAAATATGATTATTTAGTGGCCAAAATTCCAACAGATTGGACCCGCATGACCTAAATAGAACCAACCCGGTGCAGAAACCGAAAATAAACAATAAGACTCTAAACAAGACCATATAATGCGAATGCCTAAGAACATGACCTAAATAGAGGTGTTGACAACCCCGTTAACAAACGGTACCAAAATCGAACTGGAAAAATTCAAACCGAACTAATTCCTAAGAAACTAATTAAAATAAACACTATTTATAATTTATTATAATTTAGTTATTATATATGTATTATAACTTAAATATATCTGTACATATGATATTTTTTTATTTTTTATATACTAGTAGATATCACTACGCCTCACGTCGGTTCTTTAACATTATTTTCTTGAGGAGGCACTAAATTATATCAACTCCCAACAAAAATACCAAAAGTAAACTATAAATAAAAGAAGCCAACAACAAATTACATGCGTATAACTTATTAACTTTTCAAATCAGATCAGTTTGATTCTTGGTATGAATGAATAAATTTAATAAGTTCAAAGAATGTGGCAATTATTTGCTAAACATTTAAGAATGTGATAAACTAACATGTTTCTTTCCTGGTCGGACAACCGGTGGTTGTGGTGCACCGGTAATATGCTCGTGGACACGAATTTATTTTTCACCATTTTTTGCCTGTACTACCCCCATTGACATCTATTTTCAATCCTAACAATCTTACAAAATCAATTTTGTTATAACCAATAAAAACACCACTTAATAATCTACTGATAGATGTTGGACTAAACTGTTGGATACAAGTTTGATACGAAATTATGGGTCAAATAAGTAATTAATGATAAGTTATAATTTGTGTATATTTTGTATTATTTGCATTATTGTGAAGTCAAGGGGTCAAATATGTATATTTTCTAAGTTAGAAACTACCAATACACGTATATATATGTGTAAATGTAACCAAATAGAAGTTGTCATCATTGTGTTATCAAATTGAAGTTCAAATGTGTTGATCAATTGTGTGTTCATTTGTTTCTGGCAATAATCGATACTGTCAGTACGATCATAGGTCAGCGTCGACATTGGTTTTATGAAGTGCGTTTATAGCATGTTGCATTTGTTCGTCACTTATTTAAACTCTCCTCTCAATTGCTAATGCTTCAACCTCCCCAATCCAGCTTTAACTTCTCATAACTACATATCAAACAATTTAAAGCCTCAAATTCTAGGACTACATGAACGCTACGATTCAACACAAATATTTTAGGAAATGTGGGTAAAGTATCTACGAATATTATGGTCAATTACTCTTTTATATTTAAAACCTCATATTTATCTAGTTTATCTTCAAAATTGGGAGATATTTCGTCATCTACCACTGATTGATCGTTGCTTGTATTTATCTAGTTTATAACAAGTGACAAAAGAAACATTCTATTCTTTTATTAATATCTATAGATTGTGCTAGTTGGAATCGCAACCTACCCGAAACCGAATATCACAAAACCTTGGAACCGCTAAATGTGTATATATAAGCAGTACATATTCGGTTCTTACAGTTTGTAACCGTTTAATTCATCGGTTCTCACATCTTGGAATTGTAATTTACGCACTCCTAGTTTCTCCATGTGTATATTATTTCTATATTCTGTTTTATGTTGCTTTAAAATTTAATTGTAATTAACTTAGTCCCACAATTTGATTATTATTTTCCTATTTGTTACTAATATTCGTCAATTTCACACTAAATTAATAATAGATTTTACTGGTGTTAAAAGGATGAACTAAAATGAAAGAAACAAACCGAGTGTACACATGGAAAAAATAAATGAACGTTGCATTTTAACATTGCTCATTTTGAGCATGTGGTGCATAAAGAACCGAAATCATCTGGTGGTAACAAAAATATGAAAATTTAAATTTTAATAATTTAAATTATTATTTATTGTTAGATAATAATTTATACTATTAATTTGACCGTTAATTTTTTTTTAATTACCAACAACAGTTACAGTCGATTAATTATCATGCCTTCACATTTGATTTGTACTTGTTTTAAGCTTGATTTAGTTTGTATATTTTTTTTTCATTTAAATCATAAATATTATTGCGAACGAAATCAAGTCAAAATCAAATGTAAATTTTTAATATTTATGTTATTAGATTGTTGTTGGTAATAAAAATAAAAGTTAAGATTGTTGCCAGTCAAATCAATGGTATTGATTATTATTGGCCAATTAATAATATTTTAAATTATTAAAATCTAATTTCCCTAGAAACATTAGTTGAATTTAGAAAAACTACAAACTTTAATAAGAGCATTTACAATAGTTTTTTAATTTGATTTGATTATCTGTTTTATATTATAAATGATGATTGTGAGTAGTTTAAACTTTAAAGTGAAAGAGAGAGAAAATTTATTAAGATAGTATCGTGATTTCTTATAATTAGGAAAACACGTTATAATCCCATAATATTTTTAATATAAGTGATTGTGAGTTTAGGAAGATAATGATAAAAAAGTTATTCTTTAATTGAAAAAAAAATAAAAAAATTAATATTTTTAATGTAAATATGTGGATGAGAATAAGAACAAAGAAGGTAGTCTAGATACTCTAAAAAATTACACCACCTAATTAAAGACCATAACGTTTTGATTTGCTATTAAAAGGACGGATAAAAAGATGAAAGGTGACACAAAAAAGAGTACAATTTACGTTACGTGAATATAAATAGTTCAAAAGATTTGGAAAATTCAAAAAAGTGACTTTTTAACAAAGTTAGTTACCAATATCATCATTATCCTTTTCTTTTCAACTAATGAAAGCGTGTCATTAGTGATTCATTACGCAACATATCCATACTGTTGTTTGCAATGAATTCCCTTTCATGCACTACCTTGCCACAACACAACCAGTAGAACTAGCACTTCTAAGCTAGAAGGTTATGATGAGCTTCTCTTCTCTATAGTCTACAATTAATAGATTTAACTTGTCTTTTTTTCTTAATAAAAACTGTTAAAATTTTGGACATAAAATAATTTTATTTATATATTTGTCATATAAATAGTTATTCATTTATTGGTTCCAAACTGAAACTAAGATGAATTAATATCGATGCTCGAAGTTAAGTGGTCGGAATGAAGAAAATAAAAATTGGGTGACTATAGTAGGAAATTGTTGCAATTTCTTTAATGCTAATAAAGACATATATTGATTAAAATGAATGTTTTATATTGACCAAATATTTTAATAAATATTATGAATATTTTATATGAATCATAATTTTTATAAAATTTGTATTAAACATGTCATGAATAAAATGAGAGTTTACTTTGATCTCATAAAACATTTCATAAATCAAATGGGAGTTTTGATTGTGAATCATAATACTCACATTAATATGAACTTATAAGCATGCGTATATAAACAAACTCATAATGATGAAAAGAGAAGAAGAAGAAATTTATTCTCTTAGTTATCCAAATTATATAGAAATTTAGAAATGAACACTTTCTAAATTGTTCTTCCTACACCATCATTTTTAATCTTGTTCCATATAACTTCATGACACATATACTTTACCCGGTGATCTCTTAGGCCGAGGCACTCTCCGGCAGTATATACTGTTTTGACTGTTGTACCCTGGGAAACAGACGCGCTGTCTTGAGTAGAGACGCAAAATCTATTTTAAGGGACCTGTGTGTAACACGATTCTCAGCCACAACCGTTAATCTTTTGTTTGTTATTTGTTGTAGTCAAGGGGTATACTTGAAGACTCGTGTCAAAATTACTTTATGAAGACTCGTTAGAGTATATACTAAAGACGAATGTTCGAATCAAGTTTGGTACATAATATTGCTTGTATTTATTTTTTCTAGTCGTATTTGTAAACGGTATTGTACTATAATATTTCACATGGC